>JAZHYW010014302.1:0-102648 GCA_037355805.1 Ixodes ricinus | reverse complement strand
ACCGCCAACGAAGCAGGCGCTCGAGAAGTGACAGTGCAGACCAGCTGAGGCGAAGTCACCGAGAACTCATCGTCAAGTGGTAGCGAGAGCAATTGATCGACCATGGTGCGTGGCGAGAACCGATGGCTAGCAGGTTAATTCTCTCCAGTGTTGATTTGTTTTCTTCTGTAACGTTTAGATTTTTAATTTCCTTGGAATAAATTTGTAGTTCTTGGCATCTTGTGCAAAGTTCACAATTTCGGAACATTTTCCGAATCTACGCAAAAAAAAAACTTATTTGAACATCGCGACTATGGAGAAAACAAATGTGCCTATAGATTTGAGTAAATATGGTACTTCCCTTTCTACTAAATGTTGTCCCTGAACAATATGCACTGATGGAAGCGGCATTTGACCCTTTGTAGCGAGCAGGCAAAATATTGGTTTGGATGCAGCCACTGGCACTTTTGGAGCAGATGCCAACATCTGTTAGCACACCAATTGAGAATAAAAAATTGATTGCATCTCTAAATGAGTTCATCTTTGATAATGACGGAGGGTTCCTCTTTGATGCTCGAGCATATTACTTATTACCTTGTGTAAAGAAGGCTCTATGTTCCTTTACCAAAGGAACATGGGGCCTTCTTTCTAGAATTAAGGCTCCAGTCAGATTAGGTTTAATTTACTATGGGTATTAAAGAATGGTTGAACATTGAATCATAGCGCAACACTTGATTGAGATAAATCCTCTCTCCCTTCTCCCTTTAACGCTCGGTAGTTTGTTTATCCTGTAAATATAATTTTTGTAGAATGCCAGCAAGAACCAGCATATCCACTTTCACATCTACCAATAAAAAAATGCGTCGACCCTTAAGTTTAAAGAACCTACCAAACTCAACTCTAATATCGACTGCAAGAAAAACCACCCAAAAATATTATAAAAGTCTACATTTCTGGTTTCAAGGCGACACTGCTTTTTAGCGGCGTATAAACCAGAGTTACGTCAAAGCTCACTGCTCTTTCGATATACAGCTACATGGGAACGTATACATTGACTGCCGTATTTATTCAACTATATATAGACCCATGTTTTCTTCTCTCTCTCTCTTTCTTCTGTTATGGCGGCTGGACTCACAAATTTGTTTTGACCACTTTACCTTGTCAAATGCTGTGCTACTCAGGCACATGAAGGCTACACTATAAAACTGTACACAAAATAATTAGGTTGTAAAGGAAATTCATACAGCTGTGTTCATTCCCGCTTGAGCTTGATTTTCTCATACCGTGAAAGTAGTGAGCCAGGTTGTACAGAACCCTTCTGGAAAATAATATGGGCCTAAGAAATATCACATGCTATTGCAGGATGTGCAGTAAAGGCAAGACCATTTCCTAAATTACCAAATCAATAACGAGGGTTCGAATGTAGTTGCGTGCTGTGCGTGCGGACGCCTGCAACAAAATTTGTTTGAAAACAAAAACCCAACACTAATTGGCGTTTTGCTGGTGCAAAATGCCAATTAGTGTTGGCAATTAATGTTCGCATTTTGACCACATTCACGAATGTTTTTTTCGTGTATTTACTTTAATCCTTTTATGCAGATAAGGTGAGCACGTGCAGCACATATACTCCCGTTCCTGCCCTTCTGCTTGATACTTGGGTAATTTAGCAAATGCCTATTGGAAGGTGCACGCTACAGATAGTAAAGACAACGGCCTTTACTATCAAAATTACGTTTTAAGATAGCTATAGCATAGCTACACAATTTGCACTTGAAGACCAGACTTCGCAGCTGCTCATAATATATTGTTATGGTGGATTTCCACACTATCATCTCATGCAATACAGCCGGTCAGGTTATTACAACTAGAACAAAGCAGCTCTAACCATATGCTGACTTGGGTGCCCCTTCAATGGCAGTCTGCCATTGCTTTTTAATGACACAGGCAGTTTCGCAAGTAAGTAGATGAAAATGTACGTGTATGCAATTACAAATCCAGGACATTTTTCTGCAAAAATTAAAAACAGCTGACAAAAAGGCTTGTTCAACACAAAACTAGACAAATTTACTTTTCTTTGTTGTGGATTGAATTAACTGCCCACCCACAAAGAATCGCTTGAAACCACATTACTTGGATACGTAAACTGCGCTTAGCTACAAGAACCAACAATCTGCCAGGCTTATTATATTAATATAGGTTAATTTGAACCACCAGCTCATGAAAATACAATTTCATAATGACAGTTTTCATGTGCTATATTTCAAAAAAGAAACGGATGATTTTGGCTATCTAAAACTAAATGGATGAAACATTTTGACTAAGACTTACGAAAAGGCGGCACAGCCTTTTGGTTGGTCCTTCTGAAGTTGCCTCGGCGTGCCTCTTGTGAAGGTACTGGCGTTTTTTCGCCGCCATCTCTTCGGAACAGTTCTCCGTCTTCTTACGCATATTTTTGAATCTGTTCCGGAGTGCCAGCACCTATGAGTCCTGTAGATAATTTGGAATAAAAAAGAAACGTTAAGTGAATTTAAATCCGGTTATTCATATTGTTATCCATGCACAAAATGTTCCTCATAAACAAGAATAACAATTCCAAACTGTTTTCAAATTTCTTTTATAAGCACTGTCAATAATAGCAGAGCCGTGCATAACAAACACGAAATCTCAAAGAAACGCCAGTTTCATAGGTAACAAAACTGTTACTCATAAATTACTATGTGCCCACATTGGCAAGGAGATCAGCGGGTTAGAGCCAACACCAGACCCACCATGTAGATGTCGGCGGCGGTTTGTTTGGATTTGAACGCTCCGTCGCCGGGATTGAGATTTCTATGCGTGCACAAAAACATTGCTGAACGCATGCAAACTTTATAAAAAGTGAGTGCAAACCAGTGTTCTGTAAGTAGGCTCATTAGCCTTTAGGAATTTTACACATTCTTTAGATATGCAGAAAGTTTCAGATACCCTAAGTGGGCCTCGGAAGATGCCTGTTCGACCAGGCGTAACGAACTCCTATCTTGGAGGAATTATTTGCGTGCACTGCGAATCAGCAAACCATTTCAAGGAACCTTTCCTAAACATGAAGGTGCACTCGTTCATTTACTGAATTGTGCAGGACAATAAGAACCAGAAATAAGCAGTACAGCACTTTAACAGGCCAGCTGTGACAACCAGTGCACAAAGCCGAATGTGCACTGGTGGCACTAGCTCATCATGATAGATAAGCTGAGTTATTTAGTCAGACAGCATTAAAAAAAGGGGCAGCGTGTTTGCGATGGTTTGCTGCAGACAACGTCAAAATGCCATAATTAAGTTGCGACAAACCTCATTCCCTCACTCGGCCCTCGGCCATAGCTGAACGAGCCCACCATGGCGGTAGGAAGCTTCTGGAGGCGACATGACGCCACCGCCACCAAAGGTTAAGGCGGGGAGACCTCCGGTTTGGAGGGACCCCCCCCCCCCTCCCCCCAACAATGACCAAACCCAAAAAGACACTATTGGACGGACTTGGGAACACTTGGGGGCGTTCCCACCGACCGCGACATATACTTCCGGCATCTCGTTGGTACCACAAACACACCGAGCCTTAGCGGACCGCCGCTTCTGTTCGGAGATGTCCTCTTGAGTCCGCTTCCTTCTCTTGCGACTCATTGTGAAGATCACCGCAGCACTTCCAGCAAGTGTACTACGACTATCGTAAACCCCTTTCAAACCTGTGCTCTCTGTTCGAAGGTCTGGAATGCACAGGGTCTAAACTTTGTTTCACCGTAACTTGGCAATGAGCGAATGTTTCGGTCCCCACGAGCCAATCAGAGCGACGCAGCAAAGTATATGTCTCACCTCTAAGCGGGAGGAGAGCGCGACAGTTATTCGTTGTCACGTGCTTCGCCCTGGCGCGCCGATTGAATCACTGGGGCTGTAGCCTTCGTTGTTTGCAAGTTATGGTGAAACTGTGAGTAGACACAAGCGCAAGCTCCTTACATTCGACTGTGCCTCGGCTGCACGAGTCATCATTCAGCGGCAGTAGAAGTCTAATCTACCCGCTCACGCTACTCGCACGTTCCGCAGTGTCGCACAGCAAAAGAAATGTTCTTGCGGTTACGAAGAATTGCTTAAATCGCCTGCATACTGGCACAGGTCATTTGTTCAATTCCATATGGCGCACGGTTAAAATTTTGCTCTTCTCAAATTAGCTGCTTGCCAGTCTCCCACGCATGCACATTCGTTTCGTGTTACAAGAAATAAATTTTCTGGGGGTTATTTGATAATCTTCATTTGATGTTCTAAAAGCAAAAATGCCATGAGAAGACCACTGCAAAAGTCTGATGCTCACCAAGCCACTGCCACTCCCAATCTTATCTGCCAGGTGGGGGCAAGGCGGTGGTCGCGTAGTAATATGACAGCGGGTGTATTTTGTGTAAATCCCCACCTAGACGAATTTTGGCACCGCACTTCTAACGCGTGTCGGTTTCTAAGTCTTGGTTTTCACTGCCATACTTCTAAAATTATCTCCTTGATCTTATAATCCAAGTACTTTCTTATCACTTGTTCGTTTTCTTTTCTTATCGATCTGCGGTTATGGGGTGCCAAGTGTCACTTTAAATCAAATATTGATTCCTCCAAATGGAATATTTAAAATATTCCAAAGAGTTAATTTCTGAACTAGTGAATAATAAATGAACATTCCGGAAAAAGCAAAAACAGAATAGACTATTAATGAACATTTAGTTGCAAGTTAGCGCTCGTCCTTAGCGTTTCTCTGTCCCTCTGTCCGTTTGTCTTTCGCGGTTTCTTTAACTGTCGATCTATAATCTCCATCAATACTCCTTTGGGAGTAGATAAAAAGGCCAATACATTTCTTCATTTATCTTTATACGCGTATTCCTCGACAATAATAGCTCATTCACACTGGCGGCTGAACTGTATGCACTCGCGAGGAGGTTGCGAACGCGGCCGTTTAAAGATGACTTAATTTTCACGCGCATTTGACGATCAAAACGAGCGAATCCGCTTTGTGTTTGCGATTCGAAGGCCAGTGTGAACGCAGCCTTATTGATAATCGAAAAGCGATCGTAGAGAAACCCCCTTATTCCGTTTAAATCCGTTCTCGTTTAACAAAGCTGACGACGAAACTAGTATAAACCGCTCCACGTTCATTGTCGAAACTTCCATTCCAAACGTGACTGGAATATATCCGGCGGCGAGTGAATGCACGCTCGGCTTGTCACGCGCACGCACTTAACGCCGGGCCCGTTCTGCCCCCGCTCGATCGCCGCCTTTACAACATCGCATAAACGGTATGCGCACACTTCGGAGCGGGCGCGGTACTATAGCCGAGGCAAATATGAGCGAGCGCGCCCTTGCGAGCGCGGTCCCAACGGCGCCTCGCCTCGGCGTCAATGTGCGGCCTGCTCCCGGCGAGGTGTCGGACGTCGCTCGCGCGAGTCAAATGAGCGGTCCCCAAGGAAGGAGCAGGGAGGGGCGGCCTCACCCTTTCAACCTTGCGCGAATCCGTCGCGCGTCGCGTTTACGTCAAGTCCTTCGCCTCACCCGCCGACACCTTTCGCTGCCCGTCAAAACGTCCTACAATTCGCGGCCGGAAGCTGGACTCAAGCTACGAATAAAAGACCCACGTGGCTCGAAAAAAATTAATATATATAGATAGTTTTTTGTTCTTGTATTAACGTGACAAAAGGAAGTAGTAACACAGATGTAATGTGATGACCCCATGCAGGTCACAAAGGGCTAGGCCGTGACGTGATGATGTGTGGATGATGTGTGAATAGCTTGCAGCCCTAAAGCAGCAGTCAAACTGCTAATACTTCGTACAAAAGACAGTCCGCTGATCACTCTCCGTGCGTGTCTCTTCCTCGTATATAACGGTCACATTGGGCATACGGGATCCATTTTTGAATTTACTGGGGAAAAGCCTCATTGTGGCAGCAACGATTGGCCAAACGGGCACTACATTAATTTAGTAGGATCGGAGTCCTCTGCGGTTTATATCGAGACAACGGTTTTGAATTAATCTACACCTTACGATATAATTAAATTTATAGTGGATCTTGCTTCTACACTGTTTTCAGTGATTGGGCGGATTGAAGAACCCATTTCCCGTGCTTAAAATGACTAGTGAAAAACAAATCACTTTTTTTCCTGTAAAGTGACGAAGATAATACATACATCTGATTTATATTTGATTTCAACTTAAATAATAAAACTGATTCATTTGATGCTTATAATGATTTCTTCATTTCATTTATTGAGACGTGAACAGTTATCTCGTATTCATTTGATCAAAACAAATTCCGGCGTTTTGTTTGGCAGTCACCTATACTGCCTACCGGCACACTCATATGTCAAGAAAGGCGATTTCCACGTCCAAAAGGTGGATGATCAGAGAAGAAAGCACATCACATAAAACTGCCATACCCAAGCGGCGGTTACCCAATGACTGCAAGCACCAATGTATATAGATTTCTTTAGATTCACATTTGTCACTTTTTGTACCATCGGAATCTTCTTCGTGAAGCACAGACTGCAGCCATTCTGGTTCGGAAAGACCATCGACACGTACGGGGACGAAACATCTTTGGAGGGCATCCCTCCAACGAATTGGGAACTGCATACCCGCGAGCGTAAGATGGTTTTTCAGTTCGTTCCGTCGGTGATAACATATGTAGGCGTTACTGGCACAAAAATAAACACAGTGCACGAAGTGGCAGTGTAGGATACGTCAGCCGTGCCGATACGTGGCAGACACGATCGTGAGACCACACTTCTTGCATCGCATGGCACGGATCCACCGTTGTCGCTGCCCCACAAAACAACGGCGAGTTGAAAAACTAGGCAACATTGTCTCTACGAGACAGGGCGCATAACTATTGGAGCGCTTCGACTTCAATGCATACCACCAATGTACACGGAGCGGTTTCGTTTTGCTGGAATTTTCACTGCATACCTTCGGTCAAACTTGTACGCGTTACTGAAAAATAGTAAAGAATTACATTTACAATTACTCAAGGCTAAATTGTAATTTATCACAATTACAATTACCCTCCCATAAAAGTAAGTGACCGTTACCCCCAAAAGTAATCCGTTACTTTCGTGGCGTTACTTTCAACATTATTTTCCTCTATTAAGAAACAAAGGAAATGGGGTTATTCAAGTTCTTATTGTTGCCACCTGTTACATGTATTGATTTTGAGTATCAGCTGTTGCTAAACATTTTGCGTTATTTCTTACTGAAGATGTCCACTGATACGCTGAGCACCCTTTGAACTGAGGTACTGGATGGGAGTACCTTATTGTGCCTCACGAATGTTTTATGCTCTGCACTGAGCTTTTTCACGAAGCAATGGAAGTACTATTAACCTCAAAGATGGAGCAAAGTTTCGTCGTTGCAGCCGTTGCCTGATATTTGAGAGTTTTAGTACAGTTGGTAACAGTAAGATGATAATTAAATAATAAATAAGGTTTGGCTCGATATTCTCCTTCCTTTGGTTCGGAACAGGTCGAGCCTCGGGGTAACCGGACAAAAGCTCACCGGACAAAAGCTCACCGGACAGAAGCTCACCGGACAAAAGCTCACCGGACAAAAGCTCACCGGACGAAAGCTCACCCGTTATCTGACAGACCCGGACAAAAGCTCACCCGTTTTTTGACAGACCCGGGCAAAAGCTCACCTCGATTTTTTTTTTTTTTTGCTTCCCGGGTGAAAAATTGGCTGAAATAAAGTGCGGACGCGATGGACATTGGACTATTTTTAGGAAAACTTGTACTCCATCCACCAATGAGTTGCGAATTTTTAAAAATACTTTGAAAGAACGGGAGTTGGGCCTTTTGGAAAAGTACAAGACAGATGACCAATCTAAAAAACTGTGCGGGATTTTAGATAGGCTCGCGTTCCTTCCACCACAGCTTGTTCCACAAGAACTAACCACCAGGGAAAAGTCTACCGGTGACATTGGCTACCTGCTGGACTATTTTGATTGCATGTACGTCAACGGCCACTCCTGTTATGCTTCTGTTTCATCTGCGGCGGCACCCAGAGCGAATTCTTCCCTTCGCCTGACTTTGCGCCGACGACGACGGGAAATATGTACGACGCCACACTTCAAGATAAAGACCGGATGAACAACACCTGCGAAGGATAGAGTACCGGGTTCCAGAAGCTCGTCAGCCACGCCCATCCAAGCCTCTTGAGGCTGATTGAATTCCTACAGCAAAATCAGGCGCTCGTTGCCACGGCATTGACACAAGCCCGGAGAGGTGAGCCCACAGTAAAGCGGGTGCGAAAAACCACTCTGCGTCTGCAGAATCGTCTTAGAAATATTTGCGAGGGCTTGCATGTACATTGAGATTTAAAGACTGCTGGAGCTAGTAGGTGACTGCATTCGCTTCTAACCAATCGATAAATAAACTTGTTTCTATTAAAATCAAGAAATCATGCGCCTGTCAGATTTCATTTATCGTTGCCTTTTTGTGTCGCACGCATGCACCTAAGTTGTCCGCACTTGTGTTAAGACAAACATGAAATTTTCTCGTGGTGAGCTTTTGTCCGGGTCTGTGAAAAAAATGGGTGAGCTTTTGTCCGGGTCTGTGAAAAAATGGGTGAGCTTTTGTCCGGTGAGCTTTTGTCCGGTGAGCTTCTGTCCGGTGAGCTTTTGTCCGGGATTCGAGCCTCGGTTGAGACGTCGGTGAATAAGAAAAAGTTTCCAATATTTAAATATAAGTAATCGAGAAACACATAACAACAGGACACTCATAAGAACAATTAACTAGAACGTTGATTAAAACAAGGAAATGTAAACGCACGTTTGCCGTGTGTACCTTTCTTGGTGCCGTTCAAAAACGCACGGAGCACGGACCGACTGCAGTTTACTCTGGTGTTCTCCAGATAGACGTCCGCTGATGCCACGGGCAGCGAAGGGCAGAGAACTAAATAAGCCGCGCGATGGCCCCACTCGCGATTTTCACTCTCTCATCAAGCCCAGAATATCAAGTCTACGTCAGCCACCATCATGTTTTATTTGTAAAAATATCAGCTTGAGATAAGATGCGTCCTGCTGGGGTAAAAACAGGAAGAAGAAAAAGGAAGACTATTACCATTTTCGAAGTGCTCGCAAAAAGCTGACTCACAAAAAGGGTAACTGAGATTCAAATAACCTGGCTGGAATTCACAAATAAAGTGGGCCAACCATAGAAGTTGGACTACAAAAAAAAAGTAAGTAGCTTTTAAGACAGGGTCAAATAAGGTGAAAGAAGCAGAAAAAAATACGTCCTGTTTTCTAAGAGAAAATGCTAAGTGTTCATCGACGAACGAGGATGCTTGGGGCAATAACACCTTCGCATATTATCACATCTCTTTTAGTGGATTTTAGGGTAGGCGGAGCGTTGTCTCGTATTGTGACATTATGAAAATGGTTGTAGTCACTATAACCGAGAAGGACATTGTCAATTCTTGTCTGTGCACTTAGCGCCTTGAGCTTCTCGAAGAAGCATACAATCACCTTGTGTCTTCGTCTCCCCGCCTTCGATCGCAAAAAAAAAACAGACAAAAAAAAAGCGGATATAACTTGCCCCTCCCCTTCCCCCCTTTTTTGTTTTTGATTTTGCACAAATGTTTATTTGGATCTTTTGACATTGTTGTTATGGTCTAAAAAAATAGATTCAGGGGCTTGGTGTTGCAAAAAAAGGCTTTGCTGAACTGAAGAGTGCCAATCCATCCTTTGCGCAGGTCAATGCGCGTGACAGTGTCACTGTGCTCAACTTTACCAAAATGAAAACGACCTTTTCTTTAGAAGGGGAGGAGCCTAGTCCTGAAAAAAATGTAACGGATTACAAGGAATACGTTACGTAAAAAATGTAAGGGAATTACTTTAAAATTACTCTAGAAAATATGTAATTATTCCGTTACTAAATTACTGATAAATGTAAGGGATTACAAGTAATTCCGTTACTTGTAACCAGACTTGTACGTAATCCGTTACAAGTAACGAAATTACTTGTAATCCCTTACATTTATCGGTAATTTAGTAACGGAATAATTACATATTTTCTAGAGTAATTTAAAGTAAATCCCTTACATTTATTACGTAACGGATTCCTTGTAATCCGTTACATTTTTTTCCGAACCAGCCAGCCAGCCCCCCCCCCCCCCCTTCCTAAAGAGAAGGTCGTTTTCATTTTGGTAAAGTTGAGCGCAGTGACACTCCAAAGGGAGGCTTGGCACTTTTCAGTTCCGCAAAGCCTTTTTTTGCAACACCAAGCCCCTGAATCGTTTTTTTCTTTAGACCCTAACAACAATGTAAAAAAATCCGAATAAATATTTCTACAAAACAAAAAAAAAGGTGGGGGAAGTTATATCCGCTTTTTTTTTAGTCTCTGTTTTTTCTTTGCGATCGAAGGTGGGGAGAGGAGGACACAAGTGATTGTGTGCTCTCTTCGAGAAGCGCGAGGTGCTCGAGGTGGTAAGTGCACAGACGATAATTAATAATGTCCTTCTCGGTTATAGTGACTACGACCATTTTCATAATTTCACAACAGGAGAAAACGCTCCGTCTACCCTAAAATCCCCTAAACTTTATTTGGGAATCCCAGCCAGGTTATCTGCATCTCAGTTACCCTTTTTGTGAGTCAGCTTTTGCGAGCACTTCGAAAATGATAATAGTCTTCTTTTCTTCTTCCTGTTTTTTTACCCGAGCAGGACGCATCTTATCCCAAGCAGATATTGTTACAAATAAGACATAATGGTGGCTGACGGTGACTTAAGATTCTGGGCTTGAGGAAAGAGTGAAACTCATGAGTGGGGCCATAGCGTCGCTTAGTTCTCTGCCTTTCGCTGCCCGTGGCATCAGCGGACATCTATCTGAAGAATACCGGAGTAAACTGCAGTCGGTCCGTTCTCCGTGCGTTTTTGAACGGCACCAAGAAAGGCACACATGGAAAACGTGCGTTTACATTTCCTTGTTTTAACAAACGTTCCAATTAATCGTTGTCATAAGTGTCCTGTTTTTCTTTTCTCGATTACTAATATTTAAATATTGGAAACTTTTTCTTATTCACCAACGTCTCAACCGAGGCTCAACCTGTTCAGAACCAAAAGAAGAAGAATATCGAGCCAAACTTTATTTATTATCAGCTTCCTGTTACCAACTCCACTAAAACTCTCGAATAGCAGGCAACGGATGCAACGACTAAGCTTTGCTCCATCTTCGAGCTAAATAGTACTTCCGTTGCTTTGCTGAAAAAGCTCAATGCAGAGCATGAAACATTCGTGAGGCACAATATGGCACTCCCATCCAGCGCCTCAGTTCAAAGGGTGTTCAGCGTAGCAGTGAACATATTGAGTAAGAAATAACACAAAATGTCTGACGAGACTTTCGAGAGTCAGCTGTTGCTTAAAAGCTCAAGGTCAATAAATGGAACACGTAGCAGCATTAAGAACTTGAATAACCTTCTTCCATTTGTTTCTTAATTGAGGAAAATAATGTAGAAAGTAACGCCACGAAAGTATCGGATTACTTTTGGGGGTAACGGTCACTTACTTTCATGGGAGAGTAATTGTAATTGTAATAAATTACAATTTAGTCTCGAGTAATTGTAATTGTAATTCCTTACTATTTTTCAGTAACGTGTACAAGTCTGCTTGTAACTAGGGTTCGGAGTTTTCGGTTTAAATCGATAAAAACCGATAAAAGTACGCCGAATCCATTTTCGGAAATTCGTTTTTAACCGAAAAAGGTCAGTTTTTAGGTTCGAAACTTTCTTCTTAAACCGATAAAATCCGAAAAAATACGTCGAATCCATATTCTAAAATTCAGTTTTAACCGGAAAAGGTGACTTTGACCTTCCAGTCGTACCGCAGAGCCGTGGGAAAAAGTGGAACGACAGTGTCTATCGAAACGTGTCCGAATGGGGATGAGGACGATTCGTCACATGCGCACTCGTCACAGGACGATTCGTCACATAGGAACATTCGTCACAGGATGACTCGTCATGCGGGCAACTGGTCACATCGATCGGGCAGGGGACGATAGTAAATTGTAAATTTCCACAAATGCCCACATTCCATGATGAGGGGTTTCACGACTTCCCACTGTCACAAAAACCAATGGTTAGAAAAGCAAATCTTACAATACCCAACATAGGAAAGTTTTTGGCACTCAACCGCTTTTCTTTTCATGATAAGCTGAGTGTTCAGCAGGTTCATTTCACTTGGGCCCTCCATGCTTTTGGTGGCTTGAACAAGCGATTATCCGACTGGCAGCCAAATCAGTTGTTACTTCTGCCTTGCATATACCTCTTCTGCGACAAATCCAATAATAAGTGTCATTATTTTTTCTGCTGCATGTGTACGAGAACCCATCGTGAAACAGCAGAGCTCCACCTCTTTTCTATTGCGATCACCTCCATCCTTTCGAATGCAGTCCGAGCTACAAAGATAGTCGCTCTTTAATGGCCTCTGCATTCACCGTTGGGGACGGAACCAGAAGCTGAAACGTTTGCTACAAATTATTCGTTCTTGCTAAAGACATGCTAAGGTAAGAGGTGACCCACTTTGTCCGGCCGAACCAACATTCATTGTTCGGGACCGAACCACACGCTAAAACGTTTGTCACAAATTCTTCGTCACTGAGAAGCGAAAGACATGCTAAGTTAAGATGATAATGCAACTATTGCAAATATGCAAGCGAGCTGGAAAAGAATGACGATAGTAAACCCCTTCTCCAGGGGTTTTTACCATTTAAAATAAGTGGTGACCCAATTTGTAAATTGAACCAAATAGAACAATATATTTTCTTGGGGACGAACTATTGTGGGACCAGTTGCCCGCGTGACGAGTCATCCTATGACGAGTGTTCCTCTGTGACCAATCGTCCTGAGACGAGTGCGCTTGTGACGAATGGACCGTATCCCGTCCGAATGTATGGGTACGTGGGTGCCATTACGACGTTTTGGTTTAATGTGCGCATCATCGATCGGAATGTGAAGTCCTAATTGCCCCATGACTTCGCCATGTACGAGCATGTTTTTAAACTCATTCTAAGGACGACTGACTCGATGCAAGCTCTGCATGCTGTGTTGAGCTTCAAAACGTCGCACCGTGTCTCTTTTGGCGGTCATAATTGGTTGATTGGCCGATTTTGGCTCAGGCAGCGCTTCATCTCCTCAGCCTGCCAGTGTCCAGTGTTATTCTCGAAGCTCAGGGTCATATTAACAGGAAAGAAAGAGTGCGGATCAATGAGGAGAACCTGGGAAAGTACATGTGTGTTTACTATAATAAGATAACGTAATCCTCATGTACAGAAGGTGAAGTTACGTGTTTTTTTGGGCATCGGCTTCATATCTGAGTTGTTTGTACTTCGGTGTTTTTTTCTTGTTTCTTTCACAGTTGCACGCATTTGCCAAATAAAGTGTTCATTTCTTTTTCAATGTATCTGTGCCATTATTCTTTGAGCGATCACAAATATCAGAGCTACAAGGAGCATCTGATCCGGTGTCCGTTGGCGTTTATTTTATATTCACCGAAAAAAGCCGATAAACTTTTGTGGGCATAAATATACGCCAAAAAAAAAACGAAAATTGAATTTTATAATAAACACCGAAAAAGGTATGTTGAATTTTGAAAAAATAGAAACCGAAAACCCGGAACCCTACTTGTAACAGATTACGTACAAGTCTGCCTTCGGTAATGGCCGCGCGGCGGCGCGCCGGTCGCGTCGCACAAATTGAATAAATGATGCCGGTGAAAGACCCACAGGGTAGCAGTCGTACCGAACTGACTAAATTTATAACCTACAGTGGACACGTCAGGCGCCCATTGAAGCTATCTGACTTCCGCCGTCTAAACAAACATGCAACACAGCTACATTTAAGATGACGCGACATTCCCGAAATCGGCTGGCGTTTTAAGAGAGTCAAAGAACGAAGATCCCAGAATCTTAACTTCGCCACCCCGACAGGCACGTGCACGAGCCCCCAGAAACAATAAAAAAGTGTTACGATCCATTTCTCACGCTTGATTAGGTCGAACGCCTGACGACTACATACCCTGGCGCAATGACTTTCCGGCAGCTGATTGGCACATAACCGTATTGCAACATGTCGCGTGCACGACACGCAATTGGTTCTGCTGGCCCTCGTAGCTTCCACTACCGACTACGGCGAAACGATAGGCGTTGGCTACGAGCAACCTTGACGATTGCGGCGAGCCTCCGCATTCCTGAAAAAAAAAAAAAAAAGAAAGTTTGCGCCGCTCTGCTCTTTGTTCTAGTGTTGGGTAACGTTACGCGCTTTTATTGTTCTGTTGCGGCACGATAAACGTTGTTTCGCGCCTTATCCTTTGGCACGACACCGCCTTTACCTCGCGTGCGCTATTAAAGCGAGCGAGACCAAACAAAGTCCAATTCGATACGGTCAAACACACGTACGCGTGAGCCCCACTCGCGCCCCAAAGCCGGCAGCAGAGCCTAGAGGCTACGCGCGCAATGTTCCGTTCACTCCTGGCGGACATTGCGGCCGGAGTTACGAGCTCGCCGGATCAATCAACGGCCTCCCCTTTAATCACGTGATCCCGCTGTCCGCGCATAGCTACGGGTAAGAGAGTACCCCGTGACGAAAGGTTTAGTCAAGCGAGCACTTCACTTGCAACGCACTGCCAGCTTATAGGGAGTATATGCGGGCCAATCAGTTGCTGACCTTGAATCATGTGACCGCGATCACCGCGCGTGCTTACTCCGAATACTCAGATTGAAGCGCGGTCACATGGTACGGCGCCAACGGTTGAGAGGCCCAGCCGGAGGCTGAATGCTTCTAAATCCGCAACAACGTTTTCTTTTCTTTTTTTTTCTTTTTTTGTGGCGGTAGTTTTTGCGGTTGACTTTGAGCAAAAACGTTTGCAGCAATCTCCCTCGGGGAGGGGACAGCGTTCCTTTGCCGAAGTGGGCGCTTTTTTGCCTTCCCGCGCCGCCGACAAAGGGCGGAGAAAACGCGAGGCCCTCGCCAACGGCGCGCCGCACCGCAACCCAGATTCGTCGGCGAGATGCGGCCAAGACTCGCACGATTTCCAGCTGGAAGAGGGAAGGACACCGCCTCCGACACTGTCGCCGTTTTGAGCAAGAGGAGAGAAACATATTCCGGCAAACATGACCCATGTTCTTTCTTTTTTATCTTTTCTTCCCTCCCAATTTAGATTTTTATGAGAGACACAAAATTTGCTGCGAATGAGCCGAGCGCAAGCTGAATGTGTATCTGTATGTGTGTGTGTGTGTGTGTGCGCGCGTGCGCGCGCGCGAGACGTCACGATACGTCACAGTCACTTAATCTCATGACGTCACGGGACGTCGAGGTATAACGTGACGCCGTGACGTTAAACGACGTTACGATGTCACGTGACACGCTGATGTCAAGGTCATAGATGAACTAGAGCCCTTACGGGGCCATCTGACCTTAGCCAATGTGGCCACCGAGTGTAAAACGTGTCGCTTTTCTTATGAAATGCAGCCCTATGCGACGGTAATATCTACTCCGCAAGGGAGGGGGGCCTCCCCGCAGTACGCCGGTGCCCCGCGGGGAAGAGCACTCAATGGGGACAGCAACTTCCCAGGAACAGACACCGAAATTTCCTGCTATACGAGCTCGGGAACGATTAGGGGACAGACGTTAAGCTAGCTGCCTCTGTTTACACATCAGTCGTTGAATGCGTTAGAACGCGGAACGCAGGCGTCCGACGTTTGACTTTCGCATTCAAACGCGTTCGACGAGTGCTGTGGGGCTTTGAGACTAGCAACTAATCATTCCAAACAGAACTTGGTGTTTTGACGTCCTCACGCGCTCTTGTCTCCTCCTCTCTCTCAAGTTTCTGCCCGCATAACACATTCTGCGTTAAAATAATGTGTACCCGATGCACGCTTTGGACAAGCATTAGAAAGATTAAAAAATAAAAAAACAGAAAAAAACAGTCGCTATCTGCAGTGTGACTTGTTTTTACAAAGTTATGCGCACTGAAGCAATGCTTTCATGAAAAAAATATAAAAAATGAAATGATTACGAAAAGAATTACGCAAAATTGTAACATAAAAAATGGTGTCCCGTGCAAGACTTAACGGAAATTGAATTGGTGCACAAGTATGCACTAAATCAGGCTTTCCCGCTACATTTAGCGGCAGAGAAGTCTGCTAAAATTCGCGGGTATGGAGCGAGTCCCTAGCTCGGAAAAGCTCAGAGAAGCTCAAAACACGCACCTGTTCTCCTCGCAAGAGGGAGTTTTCGTAGATCGTTTTCGCCATCCCGCAACGAGCTCCGCAACCCGCTACGACACCCGGAACTCTACAGTCAAGGCCATCGGCGCGCAGGCGCAGTAGGGACTTCTTCGTTGCGGAGGGCCTAGCGGAGGGGGAAACGCGGTCCACGAAACCTCCCTAAGGATAGCAAGCCAGGCCACTAACGCAGGTTGACATCCTTGTATATCTTTCTAATAAAGTCAATTATACGATGCATTTTGTTTTTTTCTACCCGAGTTGAGGTTTATACAGGCACGCCTGCGCGTCGTTCCGTCCACCCGAAATTCGGGCAAGCTTATCGTCTGTTTCCCGTTTGACGAGTCGAAGGCCGCGATATAATTGGCCTCCATTGAGAGCTTCAATCGTTCGCGCAGGGCGAGAGCCATCAGACTACGATCAAGCATCGAAGCCAAATAAATGATTAACTAAACAAAGAGGCGAAGGAAAACAACAACAACAACAACAACGACGACGCTCTGTTTTTCCTCTTTAATCAAGTTCGTCGCCTCCACCCTGGGTCTCATCTTTTTTCGTTTGTCTGTCTATTTTTACGCCTCGGTGGAATGTTCTGGATAAACGCTTGTCTATAGACTGGCGCTCGGCCGCCGTGTTTGCCGCCTCCAATTTCGGCTTCCCGCTTGTTCACGATCGTGTTTTAATTGAAGCGGCGCCGAGGTCCCGAAATAAGTAGCGCGGGAGGTGTCCAGAGACGGCACACGACAACAGGAAGAAAATTACTGGCGGCGCCACGGGCACGAGACCAATGCTCCCAGAAATTCGAGCGACAAGCTTTTTCCGAGCGGAGACGGCACTCGCCCTAAAACCGAGTACAGCTGGATTGGATTGGATTCGTTTTAGTCTTAGATGGCGCGTCTGCATCATTGCGCGACACTGGAATATCCGCGGCTGAGGGCCCCTTAAAACAAATTGCATCAAAGAATCCTGTCCTTGACCAATTTTATAGACTACAAAAAAAAAAGAAGAAAAAACGACCGGCGGTGCTTATGACCCGTCAATCTCTACGTGCAACGCACACAACGTAACAACAAAATGCCAAAAAATAAAAAAAACACGTAGCGAACCCGACTACGGAAAGGTTAAACGTTTAGGTTATCGTGTATTTTTCTTTTTCCCCTTTTTGACGATGAAACGAAGCAGGAAACAAGCACACAAGGACGAGGTTGAGCACGTTCCAGAAGTACGCGTACAAAGGTAAGGGACTTTGACGTCCCTGTCTTTACCTGCCTACCCTTATGCTCGCTTGGTGGTCAAACGCATCGGACAGTTCATGCGGCGAATATGCGACGCCGGTCACCAAGGATTGTGGTAAAACGCTTTACTCGTCGTAATGCCGGGTATCAAGGGTAATGATTTCAACAGCGCAAGGCTGTATTACATTTAAATAATAGTTTTATGTCCAGAAATAAAATGAACTTCGTATTTGAATGATTTGTGAAAATCCCCAAGTTATGTTCAGCTGCCAGCTCCATTGGATTTAGAATTATTAGCGTTATAAAAACAAGTTATCAAGAAAAAAGCGCCTTGAAATTATACTAGAAAATGGTGTTGGCCATACTACTTTGATGGCTTCGGAAAAATTTTCTAAGGATTTACTTCGATGCTGAATTAACTGGGACGATCCGGGGTTCATTCAAACTGACTTCGATTTTCGGCAGAAATACTGACGAAAACAGGCCGTGGTGCGTAAGCATAATAGTGGCTGCATATTAAAAAAAATAAAGTAGAGTAACTACAGCAGCGGATGTAAAAAAGGGGGTGATGGGGGGGGGGGGCAGTGTTTTTAGAACGTTGGGGGTTTCGCCAAATTTGGGCGGAATCCCCTCTAGTCAGGCAACGCCGCACTCCCTACTACTGACAGTTCAGTGGTGCAACAAACCGTGGAGGATTCCTCCGATTTGGGCACAATCTTTATATTTAGTTAAACAATACTGCAGTCTCCCGTAAGGGTCCAAGCAGGAAAGGTACTATCACGATCAAAATGAGTGCGAACACAGCTCCGCGTTGCCCGCGGTACTATCAGTGCCCCCTGCCGATTGCTCTTTCAACTATAACTGCACCTTGCGTTCGAGGCAAATTGTCTCTGGCGATTGCCGCACCACTCTGCACTTCCGGGTCGTCTGCTACCGCAAAAACGGTTGGCGAAACCGCGAAACCGTTTGCCAATGACGAGGACCATTTTTTGCTAGCAACGTGCGCCAGCAAATATGACTTGTATAAATATTTTTAGGGTTATATTTTTTATTAAGAAGTTTTAGTAGATTATTACTATGACTTCGATAACAATCCCCGATACTTTGCCGACGCCTTTGCATGCATCATGATGTTATCGGAGGTATCAAAACAATCAACTAGGACTGCCTATTGTTTACTTCGCGTGGGTTGTGCGAGAGTAAAGGACTACCGATTCGCACAGGCAAGAAGTTAGTGCGGTGCGAGCGTGGGTGATATCCTTTACAATAGAAAACAGGGCGGAAAAAACGGAGGACGTAGATGAAACACACAGGACATCCTCGTCGTTTTTATCGTGCTGTTTTCCATGATGATTTCCAACCCACTCGCCCAAATGTCCATTCTTCTAAATGACACCATTCGCACCTTGGCACTGTAAAAGCAGCATGACACAGCATAATGTTCAGAGTCGCTTCGGGTTATCATGCGATAATCAGTCCGCTAGTTTGCAACTCGAACGCATTTACCTTTCAGTAATCGGGCGAGACACGTCAAAATGTCGAGAGTGCCGATGGACGAAAGACAACTCATTATTAATCTGTGCCTGAGAGAATATTCGCAGAGGGCTATTGCAGATATGACAGGACGGCCATTATCGACAGTAAATCGAATAATTCAGAAATACAGGGATGAAGGACTTCTTGAGGACGCGCCGCACAACAGGCGCCCTCGAGCAACCACGGTGGACGAAGATCACCAGATTGTTGCAGCTGTAGCTGTAAATCCCTTTCAATCGGCGCGGGAGGTTCGGGAAGCCCTGGCGATCGAGGCATCCGTCCAGACAGTGCGCCGAAGATTCTCCGAGGCCGGACTGGCAAGCCGCATGGCGGCCCAAAAACCGCTCCTCACAGAATCAAATAAGCGAGACCGGCTTCGATTTGCCAGGGAGCACGAGTCATGGACGCGGGAAGACTGGGCCAAGGTGGTGTTTTCCGACGAGTCGACGTTCACGACCCGGTGGGACCAACGGCTCCGCGTGTGGCGGCCAGTATGTTGCCGGTGAGAATAGCTTATTTTTTCCCCTATCCGTATTAAAACGTGACTTTAGAAGATCAAACATTGTTTTTTCAGCTTCGAAGAGCAGTTTGTGCAGAAGGTCGCCTCCAGTGGTCGAAACGCCGTCAACGTCTGGGGCGCGGTGTCTCCCAATGGACTCGGACCGCTCTTCAGGATTGAGGGCAGCATGGCGTCAGACGACTATTGCACAATAATCGACCACGTCATGCTGCCTTACGTCCTGGATGGCCCGTTTCCAGATGGAGACTTCGTGTTCCAACACGACCAGTCCCCAGTTCACACGTCACGCCAGGTCCGGTCCCTCCTGGAGGAGCGCTGTGTCACGACGCTGCCTTGGCCCCCAAAAGGAGCCGACCTCAACATCGTCGAACACGTTTGGGGGCGGATCAAGTCAACCATGGCACGGCGTCCTCTACACCGCGCCACTTCCGACGAACTATGGGAAGAGGTCAGCCGTGAATGGGTACGACTTCGGGGCGAGCCGGACTTCGTGACCGCGCTCTATGGCTCCTTGCCTGACAGGATGAGGGCTGTGGTCGCGGGTAACGGGGAGATGACACGTTATTAATTTCCCTATTCAGTGACACTACTGTTAAAGACCCCCTCCAATGACCTCGATCCGGTTGGAAAAGCTTTACAGACACAGTTGCGACATTCTTTTTTGCCGCGGTGACCATTGCAGCAAATACTTTTGAGACATATAATTAAATTTCTAATCACACGATTGCTATCTTGTGTCCGATATTGCCCTCTGTGAATATTTTCTCATCGTCCAGATTTCTGTTCTCACCACTACGTAACTTTTGTCAAATTGTTCAAAATTTGAACACAATCAAAGTAAAGTGTCATCTACTGTATTTCAGAAGTTTTGTAAACATATGCGATAAACGACCAAAAAATAAAACATGTGACTCCATGCTGAACGTCCACACCTCTGTAAAAGCGTTTGTTTCTATTCGCGTCTCCAGACACGTGCTTTTAAACCCCCAATAAACAGCTTCATTATTTATCTGCCAAACGATCGTACAATTGATGTAGAAAGGCGCCTTAGCGCGATACCCTCATTCAACAGCTTGGCGTTTCAAACGCTTGGAGCAGTTTGCTTATTTTGAGTCAAGAGGGTTCCTCGATGTGCGTCTGTCACAGGGGTGAAGACAGCCACTGTCGTATTGAGAACTGCCCGCGCTTACCAAATTGACCTCAAAATGACGCTCGCTTCGGAGCTAAGCGCTCGCTCCGAACGAGACCGAAGCGCGTGCATTCTAGGGTTTAAAATGGCGGAGATGTCAGCACCCTAATAGAAACGTGGCGCGTGTGTATGAAAGATTTTAATTGAAGACGGGGATACAGCATTCTAAGCAACAACCAAGCACGCGCATGTGCACTCCTTGAGAAAGCGACGCAAGCACCCGCCATAGGCACGAAATTTCAAGATGGCACCAATGTGAGAAATGCAGGTAGGGGCTTCAGTTTTCCCGCCTCCAGCGTGAGTTTCGTCTTTGTTAATAATGCTTTTCGTGCGTCGCGTGCGTGCACACGCAGCCAAAGCACTCCAGATGCATGCGAGCGCGCGCTCGAGACCGGGAATACGGGAAAAAAACGCTGTGACGTTCTTACCTTGATAATGATTGTACGACACAAAAATACCGTGAATAATATTTATAGAACGAACGATAAATTACAATGTCTTTAAAACCAACAAAAACGAAAATGATTTTTTCCAGAAGTTTATGTATAATTCATGCGAGGGAATTCAGTCGCAATAGGAATATTACAAATGTTTGATCCGCAACGCGCGCCAGATTGCGCTTAAATTTTGTTGTGTAATATTGCTTTTATAGCGTCCGAGTGCAAACGGTATTGTTCACGCTGGCACTGCGCTAACTTCTTTCTTGTGCGCATTGGTGGTCCTTTGCTGTTGCAAAACGCACGCGAAGCAAATAATAGGCAGCCTTAGTTGATTGTTTTGATTCAACTGATAACAGTATGATTCATGCTTAAAGGCGTCGGCAAAGTATCGGGGATTGTTATCGGAGTCATAGTAATAATCTACTAAAACTTCTTAATAAAAAAGCTGACCCTAAAAATATTTATACAAGTCATATTTGCTGGCGCACGTTGCTAGCGAAAAATGCTCCTTGTCATTGGCAAACGGTTTCGCGGTTTCGCCAACCGTTTTTGCGCTAGCAGACGACCCGGAAGTGCAAAGTGGTGCGGCAATCGCCAGAGACAATTTGCCTCGAACGCAAGGTGCAGTTATAGTTGAAAGAGCAATCGGCAGGGGGCACTGATAGTACCGCGGGCAACGCGGAGCTGTGTTCGCACTCATTTTGATCGTGATAGTACATGAACAGGTTTAAAAGCAGTACAATTGCATCAGTAAATGTTTTCAATATAATTTTTAAAAATCCCACTTTTTATACATCCGTATATACATATCTGAAAGATGATAAGTAAACGACCCAATCAACGGAAGATAGTAAAGTACTGCACTTGGTGTGTATCTAAAAAAACAAAAATCATCCATAGACAAGCATTGTCACTCTATGTACAAAAAACAACACACACACACACACACACACACACACACACACACACACACACACACACACACACACACACACACACACACACACACACACACACACACACACACACACACACACACACACACACACACACACACATCACGCACATGCACACACACACAAACATATATGTGTGTGTGTGTGCGTGCATGTGCGTGTGTGTGTGTGTGTGTGTCAGGTAGTTAACAGTCTTGCAAGCTTGCAAACTTGCAAGACTGGTAACAGTCACGCAAAAACGTTTGTCCAACGTGCTAGTTCAAAGTTGGGAGACGAGTAGGGAATGTAATCGAATTGGCGGAATCCCCGACTCTCTGGCCACACTTCCGACTAAACTCCGCTGCTTTAGATTCCCCCCGTGGACAGCAAAACCTCCGGTACGGAAATCCGCCCCAGTTGTAGCGTCCCCGTGAAACGTTATTCAGTCCTAGAAGCACGGTTCAGACTCAGATTCTGCTTAGAGCCGACAAGCCACCGCCGCGCAAAAGAACGTTCATTGCTCGTAGTCGTGGTTGCTCGGTGTTTACCACAAAAACCAGGGAGGTATGTTTCTTGCAACGAATTTAGCGAAGCCGAAGGGAAAGCTGCGGCCCCTACTGAGTGGCCAACTCCCATTTTTTGTTTACGACCTTCGGAATGCAAACTGGCAGCACCATAATTTACGATACAGCGCAGCGATGCCTTTCTTCGTTAGAGATGCACGATGGTGGTGTAATTGGGTTGAAAAGATTACCTAAAATCGACTCGAGTCGGGGACGCCGCACGAAGGTCGGCTTCGTTACACTGTAGCCAAACACAAATCATCCAGAACAAAATCGAAAGTGTTGGCGGCGCGGCGGCGCAGCAACAGAAAGACAAACGAGGCAAGCCGGAGATAACTCCATCGACCAAAGCGACACAAGGTTAGGAGATGGATGAAGCTCTTCGCGAACAAAACTAATCTAGCCGCAGACAGCCGCTGTTTTGAGGGGAATATGAACTCCGGTATGCAGGAGGAGGTGTAGTGTGCGAGAGAAAAACCACCGTGCTGAGTTTTGAGGCGGCATACAGCTATACGGCCATGCTAAGCGAGGCACGGTAGGTATGTGACCCCATGTGCCCTGTCCTATCCAAGGGGCGCTCACTTTGCGGCCAATCACGTTGCTGGTTAAACGGCTGCGAGGCAGGGCTGGCGAACCGCGAGACATGTAGGGTACGGACAATCTACGAGAATCGTGACAGGAGTAAAAAATGATTGCACATCGTCGAGGTTCGATGGATTTTTTAGCTTGTCGGTATTTTAAGTCGAAGGCACCGCGGCACATACCTACGCGAAACGTTTAACTGGACGTTGCAGCTTGATTAACGTTTCTGTATGCACGCCTTGTACGGGACGTCATATGGCACCGTACCATGCCGCCACTGCTCCATGTACCATGCTCCCGTGCCCTTACCTCCTGTGGCATACATTTGATGCCATCTCTTTGGTCGCGGAACGATAATGAGATGCTATCGCCCTGCGTTCGGCTACTATATGTAATTAGGGCTGGGCAATTGATCGATTAACCTTCCGATTAATCGATTAAGGCTTTAATCGCGATCAAATTTTTTAACCGGTTAATCGGTTTTTTAATCGCTACTCAAAAAGAAGGCAACTGGACGCACGCATGGCTCTATCCTGGATGACCTGGCCGAACTAGGGGTGACTCATGCCCCCCCCCCCCCCCCGCTCTCTTAAAGAAAACGCTGCGTGGCGTGTATCCGGTCGTTCTGTCCCAAGCGGTTTTCCGTTCCCAGCCAGGTGCTATGAGCAAGGTTCAATTCTCGCGCTCGCGAAGAAGCGTCACGTATTCGAGGACATACATTACAGTTCTGCCGAGGCTAGACAAACAAGTCGGGCCCGCAATTGATCCCCGCGCAACCGCGAAACTTCACGTCTTGAGGATCTATTACACATCCTGCCCAGGCAAGACAAACAAGCAGAAAAACAAGCTCGG
Source organism: Ixodes ricinus (assembly GCA_037355805.1). Classification (NCBI taxonomy): domain Eukaryota; kingdom Metazoa; phylum Arthropoda; class Arachnida; order Ixodida; family Ixodidae; genus Ixodes; species Ixodes ricinus. Next base: position 78,555 of record JAZHYW010014302.1, on the reverse strand, counting down.
AAGCAAACAACGCCATGATTACTTATTCCAGTATTCGGCCCGTAAAAATGGACGAGTTCACGAGTATGAAAGGCAATCTCACTGGAAAGTTTGGGTTTAAAGTAAACTCCAGCGGTGAAGTTTTAACTCGAAGGAAGTCCACTTCATCATCTGCAAAAAGCCGTTTTCGTACAGTGGAAGCGTAAGTTCGCTTCAGTATCACCTACGAGCGAAGCGCCCATGTACGCCGCTGCAGCAAGGACCATCCGCCAAAACGCAGACTTTAATCAACGCCTTCTCATCGAGGCCCCTTTTTCTGAAAAAAGAAGAAAGCATCACCCAAGCCCTGACTTCTTGTCTTCCTGTCGCAGAATGTGGACAAACTTCTTTCTCTTCGTAGCTGGAGCAAAAATATACGAGTCTTTGAATTGTTGAACTATATGCATCCTCAATTCTAAATGTCCTTTACGCCGTGTAACAGAGAGTAGAATAAGTCTTCAAAGGCAAGACGAATTGTTGCATTCTTTTAATATATTATTTATAAAAATCAACCCAACCGATTAATCGATTAATTAATCGATTAAAGGGTGGCGATTAATCGGGTTAAAATTTTTAATCGACGCCCAGCCCTAATATGTATGCTTATCTCACTTCGTATATGCATGGCCCGGGGCGCCTTTGGTTTTCAACAGCCGCCGTTAATACTACCAATACTACTACTGCTAATAATAATAAGAAGCTTCCCGTCCCGTAAACGAAAGAAACCAATTTCCTCTTCCACATCCAAACGCTCAAAACAATATATTTAAACACAAAAAAATTAAAAGGATTAGCAATGGATTGATAGTAATAAAGTTGCACCAAACTTAGTTAACGTGGTTCGATCGTACACATGGCTCTAAGCATCCTCCTCTCCATCCCCGTCTGTGTTCGAATAAGGAGATAACCTACTCTTCTAATCGGGCAACAGCCGGAGGTAAAACTGGTCGCACCGGCGTTAAAATTGCGAGTGAAACAACGACAAAAAACCCCAAACAGGCATATAGATAACGCCGCATGCCGCCACGTTCTTGCTCTTTTATTTGCGCATTTGTTGCAACTATTTCCTAACTGCACACAGGCTTTGCACGGAGCTGTCCGTGCACCGTCCGGCCGCTCCATAAATTAGGGTTCCGAGCGGAGTCATACTCGCGCCGCAGCGCTGGCAAGGCAGGGTAAGCGCGCGCGGCCTTCGAGGCGAGCAGGGAAATTAGGCCCGTTTTTTGTTGTTGTTGTTTTTTTGACGCAACCCGATAAAAAAGGCGAACAGAGCACATTCTCCGGCCCGTTCGATAAGATCGCCACACATCCGGGGCCTTTTCACACGCGTATACGTAACACTGTGCGCCGCCGCGTCGCCTCACCGGGCGTCCAACGGCCGACCTTCTTTAGCGGTTATGCGCTGGTGTGCAGTGCATCTGTAGAGTCACTGAAAACTTAACAAATGTAGGGAAAGCATCCCATAAACACGCCGTAGCCAACCAATGATATCGCTGCATTATATGATCAGGAAGCCGGAGATCGAATCGCGAAGCAAGAATTACGAGAAAGCAACAAGCCGTGCCCCGCGTATTTTATCGCAGATTGTGTTACATGGCTGGTACCTATAACCACATCCGGAACCCCTTCCTCGAGTGCCTCTGTGTTACTCCCGGCGGGGATAAAACATCACGTGTTCTGACAAACAGCGGAGCTCTGCTCCGTGAAACGAGACCCGCACTCCGAGCTTCCCCAGAGAAAGAGCGCAAGAAAGAGATTGAAAGCAAAGCAGACTCTTTGGCCTTACAGGGCACAGCCCAATTCGATGGGGAAGGCCGCTTGAGGTGGAGAGGTTTGAAATGACGGAGCTGTACACGATGTAAAGTCAGTGTCGGAAGTGACGCGTTACAGCTAGGTAACGACGTTACTGGTAACGCTTTACATGTTAAGTAACGTATACCAACGTACTCGTTAGCATCCGAAATGAATAACGAAGAAAGTAATTTGATTACTATTTTAGGGTATTTATCCAATTACGTAAATCATTCTTCCTTAATTTAGCTTAAAATTAGTCACGTTTTCGGTGCCTGTGAAGTCCCAAAGCGCCATCGGGACGTCGCTGTGTTCTACGAATTTGATAAGTAAAAGAGAAAGATACGAAATCGCTCTGTAACATTTAACTTGTCTCCAAGTTCGTAACCGCGGCTTATCGGAGTTGAGTATTAAAATCCTTTAAAAGAAACGCAAATTAATAACATTGGTTAGTCCTTGAAAGTATCAGTAACGGTATTTCGTTACGCTTGCAGGACGGTAACGAATCTCAGTAACGCGTTAACTTTTCACGAACTAACGAATAAAGCTATCTCGTTACTCAATTTTATAACGGCCGCCACACTGGGTACTGTCAGCGGCCATATGACCTGACCCAATTTAGTGACAGCTGAAAGGGAAGAACAAGTAGCACGAGGAGCCTCCGGCATGCTGAGCAACGAAGAAACCAACTGCCAGACTGCGTCGATAGGAAATGTGGCAGTCCATTCCAACCTCTTTTTGAACTGACTACCGTATACTGGGGTTTTCCCGCGCCGCTTTTGTACCGCCCCGGTTGGAACGCCGCTGGGGTCGTCAAATGTTGCCGCACCCCGTGCACGTGGTTTTAAGCACGGGCTGTATCATGTATCCCCTCTATACTCACAAATCCTGGCAGTTCGACGACTGAGCCATGTAGAGTGCCCGGATGCAGAGTTGGAACGCGCGTACCTTCTAGCACGGAGCATGAAAGAGCCATTGTTCGGGGGGACCTGAACGTCATCGCACAGTTTTTGCGGCGGCGAGGACCCGAAACATAATTGTTCTCTCGGGAGAAGTGTGTTTCGACGTCTCGCCGCAACGGGGCGCCAGTCAAGTGGCTCTCCTGTCGTCCGTTGTCTGCCGCTCCACCTTTTCCATTTCGGCGGCCGCTTCTTGTGGAGATCTGCCAGACTTTGTCAGTACGAAGATAGCGAGTACTCACGCTCACACTGAGTGGAAAAGTGTCTCGTGAGCTCCGATCACCTCTTAGCTGATAGTGAGGTGGTAGCGACGCAGTGATCAGATAGGCAAAGACGAGTCAACTTAAGAAACCCCGTCCTGCGTTTCTTGAATACTCAGCGACTATACAGGGTGTTTCATTATTAATTCGAACACATTAAAAACAAAGAGGATGAAAGTTAGACGGGTGCCGTCTTCGCCGAGTATTTATCAGGCTTGGCGGACATTAGATAAGAGTATAATCGTTACAGTAAATTGGCTTATTCACCAAGATTCGTTCATTAACTTTTTAATTATTTGTTTTAGGGGTCAGGTTGCAATCGGAGTTTTTCAAAAGTCCGCACCAGCACCTGCCCGCCATCGCTTGATCACATACTATGAGCGTGGATTGGAGGTTCTTCATACTGTTGCACGACGCACTTTTGAAAAGGGGTCAATTCCGGTGTTGACGGCAATTACTATTACGGGCCAGACCAATTAAAAAGAATCATTGAAAATGTAATAGACTTTTAGATAGTAATTGATACATTTTCACGGTTTTTTTTTTTAGCCCGGTTTAAAACTTGCGCGAAAAAAATCGTCGTAAGTCCAGCCCCGAATAACGCTTACAACAGTGACGCAGTCGTTTCAGTCATGTCGTCACTATCTCGGCGGCATGTCCTTGGTGGGTGCGCCGACGAGGAAAGTGACGACCACGTGACTGAAACGACTACTTCACTCTTCTAAGCGTTATTGTGAGCAGGGACAACGACGGTCTTCTTTCGCGCAATTTTTAAATCGGGCTAGAAAAAAGTGACAATTGATACATGAATATCTAAGGAAAAAAGACTATTACATATTTTTAGATTTCTTTAAACTCGTCTGGCATCTAATAGTCAGTGCTGCCAATATAACAATTGCAAAATGACCCCTAAAACCAATTATGAAAAATAGAATTAAAATATTTCGTTAATTAGCCGAATTATTATGTACCCTGGTCTTACTATTTGGTTGCTTATTTTGTTACTCACCTTTTTCGAAGCAAGAAGAACTTTTGTGCTTAATTGATATTTGCAACCGACACGTCATACTTAGATCGGAGACATGGCTTTCCAGTGAAATTCATAACCGTGGGCTTATGCTTGATAACGATTATCAAATTTATCGGAAAGATCGGATTTATCGGAATGCACAGCAGAGACGGAGGCGTACTTCTCGCTGTTGATAAGCGCTTTCACGCTGTTCCGGTCGATTTAAACACCGACATTGAAATAATCTGGGTTCGTGTAAAATTTTCATTTCTTTTTAATGCCCTGATTGGTGTATGCTGCAGACCGCCGCAAGCTAGATGTGATTTTATTCGTGATCTTTGTGTTGGCCTTAATGATATTACTTCTCGTTACCCCGGATATCATGTATTTTTGGGGGTAGATTTAGTTACCCAGGCATTGACTGGGACTCTTGTAAACTCTTACCTGACTGTAGAAATGCTTTTGAGTGTTCAGACTTCTTGAACGAGTTCACTCCATTCTAAACTTCTTTTAAAGACTCTCCCTGAAAACAATTAGGCGCGTGAATGTTTTCTAGGAAATCAGTGATCAAAAAATGGTTTTAATCGAAGATGATATTGTTATTCAGCACCCCCGTAACTAGTGTAAAATAATCCCCGACTATTCCAAGGCTAAGGCTGCCGAAATCAACACAGCCATATGAATTTTTCTGATGACTACAATAGGTCTTACCACTTATGTGCTGTCAAAGGAAATTGGATAGCATTTAAAGATCAACTAATTTCTACGATCAACAACTTTGTACCAAGGATCGAAATACCGAACAACCCTCAATGTCCGTGGTTTCCTAAAAATCTAATATCTTCACTTTCACAAAAAAAAATTGCTTGTGTAACAAGGTTTTGGAAAGGAACGACGATGTGTCCTGGGGTTTGTATAGCTCCCATTCAATAATATGCGAATTTAAAATATAAAAAAAGCTAAAGTGACATTTCATAAAGATGACTAAAACGGCCTTTTGAAGTCAAACCTCAAAAAGTTTTGAGATTACATAATAAACCCACCGAAATCAAAGTATCCTAACTATGGCTTTACAGAGGCTGAAGGAAACGCATATACGGACCTTGAAACTGCCAAAAACTTTATTAAATATTTTAGCGAGGTTTTTACGAACGAATCGCTTCCCCTTTCATCTAGTGCATTGACCCTCAATCGCGATTTTTTTTTTGTAAGAGATAACGGTATGTTTACGTGACATAAGTAAATTAATCAAAGGCTACCATATCGTTCCTCGCCAGGTATTGACGGTATTACCACTAAACTTGAAACTCACCGAACCTTTCTCCAGCAATGTTCTAGCTTCACTATACCAGCATTCTCTGAATGGAGGAAGTTTGCCGATGGAGTGGAAAAATGCGAAGGTGACTTCTGTTCACAAGTCTGGTCCCACTTCATGTTTAGATAACTAAACTAAAGGATATCGCTTACGAGTGTCTCATGCATAATTCTAAAACATGTAATTTATAGCCACAATATTAATTTTATGTTTTCGGATAACTATCTTGTTTAAGGACAACACAGCTTCAGGGAAGGTAAATCGTGTGAAACCCAACTTTTTGAACTAGTGTCAGAGCTTTACGACAATGTTCATTCGTTTTACCAGACCGACAGCCTATTTTTGGACTTTTCAAAGGCCTTCGACTGCGTGCCCCATGGACGGTTATTACAAAAGTTTGAATCGCTGAACATATACCCCTCGATTTTACATTAGATTAGATAGATTTTATCTAACAGAAAACTATCTGTTGCAGTTTCAGACCTTTTGTCAACGAGCACGGATGTAAAGTCTGGCGTGCCCCAGGGCTCTGTGCTAGGCCCCCTACTCTTTCTCATTTATATAAATAATCTTCCCGTTGGCATATCTTCCTCGATTCAGCTTTTTGCAGATAACTGCGTCTTATACAGAAAAAATAATAACCATAAACGGCACCCTGGTTTTGAAAAACGAGATAAACTCTATTTTTTCATGGTGTATTAAGAGGCAAATGCATATTAACATGAACAAAACAAAATTTATGACTGTATCAACGACTAAAACCACATTGGTTTGCAATTACACAATCAACGGTGCCCCCCTTAAAACTGTTAAGAAATATAAATTTCTGGGAGTAATTGTTTTTTTCTTGATCACCTAAACTGGCATGTACACATTGATTACATTGTAAGTTAGACAAGTCAGTCATTGGGGTTTATTAGACGAAAATTGTTTTTATCATTAATTCACCGAAACTCGCCTTCTAGCTTTAAAATCATTTGTCAGGACTCAGCTTGAGTATGTTTGTATCATATGGGCTCCTTATCAAGATTATCTGATTAATAGAAAGAATTCAAAAGAAGGGATCACGTTTTATACTTAAAGACTATATTCACCACCTAGAAGGGTCCTCAAACTAAGAGCGAATTTGCCTTGATTGGACGCCAGTCGTAAGGTTTCCCGTCTCGTGTTCATTCGCAACATTTATTATTTTCATGTTCCCATCAAGGAGCGGCTATTACTTCCCCCTTATCGCATTTTTTCCCCCTCCCAACCCCCCCCCCCCCCCCCGACCATCCTCATAAAATTCGCTTACGAACATGTCGTACTAACCAATTTCTCAACTCCCCGTTGCAGCTTGCCGTTTCCGAGTGGAACCCTCTGCTTCATAGTATTGTAGAAATTACTGACCAAGCAAAATGCAAAACATCATGCGAATTATTACTCTGCTGTACTCAAGAATGAGGCACGTGTGCGTGTGAATTTCTTTGCATTGTATTTATTAACATAGGTACTGTTATTTACATTTCTTTAGATGGATACCATTCTTTTTGTGTGTTTGTGCGTAATAAATGCGTTATTGCATGTTGTATGCTGCATCATCAAATTTTGTATCCCCCGACGGTAAATAAATAAAAAATCTAAATCTAATGTCCACCGAGCCCGATAAAATGCTTAAAAAATGCTTAGATGGGCCAGTTGGTACATCATGGGAAATAAGCGCCGAAGGAACACGGACCAAGAGTAGAATAACAACGACACATGGCCCGATAAATGCACGGTGAAGACGGCTCTCGTCCAACTTTCACTCCCTCTTATTAAAACAATATATTCATCCTAAAATGAAACACTCCGGGCCGGTTGCACCAACGTCGCTTACCTTAACCCAAAGCGGCTCTTTCCTAAGTCGGCTTAGCGCCCTAAACCGAGTTCGGATAAGCACGGGTTTAAATTCCGGTTGCACCAACGTTAACCCGGCTTTACAGACGCGCTTCTAGCTAAACGCTGGATTTTCGTAGGGAATGTAGGGACAAACAGAGCGAACTAGGGAACGCTCAGAGGGACGAATACAATTGGCGGAGAGGAATCTCTTGATGTAAACAAAAAATCTGCTGTAGTAGCCGTCGTCGGCGTCTGCTTTTCGCTGTATTTCTTGGGTGAGTAAAGAATTAAAGGTCTCAAAATTCAATCATTTTTTTCGCTTAACTTTCAAAAACAGGAGTCAACGCTTTTAATAAACACGAATGCTCTTTACATCTGTGATTGTGTGTTTAATATCGGTTGATAACAGAATATATTGACAGTGACAGTAGTTTTCGCGCTCACATTTTGAGATAAAGGAGCCATCGGGGGCCCCAAATCTCACCGAACGCGAGAAGGACTCTCTACTCGCTACATCGCTGAAGACAAAACATCATCGAGAATAAGTTGGCAGGTAAGATGACTACTAAAATCAAGTCATGCCTGAGACCGAGGAAGTTCAAAACAGTGACGAACTCGCCACGGCAGCTGCGAAAATGCCCGGAAATCGTCGAATAGAAGTCGTCAAGTTGTCGTCACCACGAATAGAAGTTGTCATCGCCACGAATGAAAGATATAAAGCAAAATATTCCTAAAAGCGCGATCACCAGAAAAGTTACGGTTATGGAACGATAGTTTTCTGAAGCCAAGATTCTACTCGCGAGACAAGGAAAATTCACTGAAGATTGTCTCGAAACTCAGAAAACGAAAGAAATTGACTTTTCGCTGTTTTATAATTTAAAAGCGCCGCAATCTGATGCAAACGGCAGAAATGTCGACAATCAGCTGATCGCCGAGATCATGTACTGCCACTATTCAACGCGCTGATCGGATTGAAGGATGTGGGTTGCAAGTAGAAATAAAAAAGCTGGTAAATAACAATACGTTACAGTTATGCGAAAATCAGTAAGGTACACATACGAATAAGCTCGTTGACAGAATAACCAACGGGATGACAGACGTCAGCCCCACAGCTCCGTACGTATCTCGGTTAGGGCTAACACGCACTGAGAGTGGGGAGCCAACTTGAAAACAGGGGTCGATAAACACTTCACGCGACAATATTTTGCATCCTTGTCACAATCGAAGGTCATTCTGTCGAGACTCTCACGCTGTTGTAGCCTAAAACACTTTGTACAACCAATTTCGTCCACCACGTCGACCGCCACAAACCAGCCGCCATGTTTTAAATACAGGATTAAGAAACAACCAAAAGCAAAGCGCCCAATGTTGAGCGCTTACGATAAGCGTAGTTTAGTGCTAGGTTTAGCGATAAGCGATTTTTGGTGCAATCGAACGAAACCGAAACTTAGCTTAGGTTCCCGGCTAAGCTCCGCTTTGCTGCTGAGCGGCGTTGGTGCAACCGGCCCTCGGTCTATCAGTGCGCAGCTTCGTCCCCACTCTCAGCTCGGGGAGGGAAGGGAGGCGGAGAACGGTAGCCTTTTCGATGGTGGATATCGGGCATCTAAAAAGACAAATGAAATCAAACGAACGGTCACAAAACAACAATTCCCGACGGCGACCTGAATTCTGACGCGTACAGCGGACCTAACGGACAAGACGCATTCCCGGCGTATAAAGCGCGGCTGGCGAAAAGCCACCAGAACGTAAAAGCGCATGCACACTTTATTGATGGTGCTGTCGCTATCGACAGAGATCTCTGAACGAAGTTATTGCCTCGTCCTGCTCCGAAAGCCGTGCGGCGTTCAGCCCAAAGCTGACAGTGCGGTAGTAGCCACGTGCTCGCTGAGACATCGTCTCTAGTTCGTCACGTGCTCACGATCCGGCCCATGAAAAAGGCAAGAGAGCGGAGTCAAGCGATGAAAGGGAAGCGGTTGATCGGTCCGGCGACCGCTTAACTCCCGCCGCACTGTCGGCTTACGGGTGCACCGAAGTATAGCACGAGGCGATCGAGAGAGAGAGAGAGAGAAGGCGCTGTGTTTGAGATCGAATGCTCTCGACAGCAATCTAACGTGTTTCGCTCCGGTCGTCACGAGGCGGCGTTTGTGATGTGACACTCAAGATTTCCGCGCACTTTGCGTGTCTGCGCGTAAAACAGAAAAAAAAAGGAACGACATTTGTCAGCACACAGTGCAATGTCTAGAGCATTCTTCGCCACGACCGGTGCGCCGTAAGGACCCGTACACGATGTACGGGGGAACAGCGCACCCGGAAAACAGTCACTCGAGTCAACATACACACAAACGAAAGAGACACACGCAGCGCTGACTGACAACTCTCGTTATATTTACACTTTCTCCTCTTCTTCTATTTTTACTATAGGCAAGGGCCAGGGAGAATAACTGGTCTTTTTTCTTTTCTTTCGATACGAAGCTAAATTTAAAGCGAACTAAATTGAAATTAATGTAAGGCTAGGTAGTCTAATTCTTTTTGTGACAAGGTTAAAGACGGAGTACTAACACATCTGCCGTTATGTTTTGCAATGTTCTCTGCCTCAATAATTTCTCTTGTGAGCTGGTTGTGGTGCTTGCCAAGCACGGCGCAGTTACTCAGCAGCACTGAGCAGCCACAGTCTCGACAGTGAATGCCTAAATGACCGGAGTTTTTGTTGGTGAATGTGTTGTTATGCTCACGAAGGCGATCGTTGAGACACCTTCCGGTCTGACCTATGTAGAGTTTTCCACAAGAGAGGGGAAAGGAGTATACCACCTTCTCTGTACAAGGGACAAAGGTGTTCTTATGCTTCTTTTGCAGCCGACAGTTGTAATTGGTGGAGTATTTACTTTCTTGCACAAGCTGCGAAGTTTGTTAGGAGCTGAGAAGATGACTTCCAAGTTTACTCGGTTAGCTATTTTCTTCAGTCCGTGAGAAAAATTATGAATATATGGCACAATGGTGGGTTTCTTTGTTTTGTCTCTTCGCTTTTGCTGAGTGCATACGTCTTGCCTGCTTTCGTTGATAAGCTTTTCGGCCACTGATGTTAAAGGGCAACTCCGCTTCATTTTCTGTAGGTAGGTTTGGCCATCCCAAGTAGCAAGGTCGACTTGAGGTAGATGTTAATCTACCTCAAGTCGACCTTTGCTACTTGGGATGACCAACCCTACCTACAGAAGAGAGGTGTCTGCATCGGGTCCTACATTGCCCCTGTCCTCAGCAATATCTATCTAGCGCACCACGACAGGAAGTTAAAAGAATCATTAGACACCTCCAAAGTTATATGAGTGTTCCGGTACGTCGACGATTATTTAATTGTTCTAGCTTCCGACGATCGCAACTTCACCAGCATGGTTGCCGACGTCCTCGACAGTTTTAAAGTCGGCATGAGTCCTTTGGAAATCACACATGAACTTCCAATCGAGCGCTCTTTAAGATTCCTGGATCTTCGACTCTTCATGTTACCCCACCATTTATGCTGGTCGTATGAGCCCAGGGGAAAAAAACCGCTATTACCATTCAACTCGGCCCATTCAAAACTTGTAAAAGAAGCATCGTACGGTTATGCCTCAAAAACTCACTCATAAAATTCTGCTCGCATTCCATTTCAACGATGCTTTGACGGGCAAGTTTCAAGACTAAAGCGCGCAGGATACCCAATCTCGTTATTAACATCAGTGGCCGAAAATCTTATCAACGAAAGCAGGCAAGACGTATGCACTCAGCAAAAGCAAAGAGACAAAACAAAGAAACCCATCATTGTGCCATATATTCATAATTGTTCTCACGGACTGAAGAAAATAGCTAACCGAGTAAACTTGGAAGTCATCTTCTCAGCTCCTAACAAACTTCGCAGCTTGTGCAAGAAAGTAAATACTCCACCAATTACAACTGTCGGCTGCAAAAAGAAGCATAAGAACACCTTTGTCCCTTGTACAGAGAAGGTGGTATACTCCTTTCCCCTCTCTTGTGGAAAACTCTACATAGGTCAGACCGGAAGGTGTCTCAACGATCGCCTTCGTGAGCATAACAACACATTCACCAACAAAAACTCCGGTCATTTAGGCATTCACTGTCGAGACTGTGGCTGCTCAGTGCTGCTGAGTAACTGCGCCGTGCTTGGCAAGCACCACAACCAGCTCACAAGAGAAATCATTGAGGCAGAGAACATTGCAAAACATAACGGCAGATGTGTTAGTACTCCGTCTTTAACCTTGTCATAAAAAGAATTAGACTACCTAGCCTTACATTAATTTCAATTTAGTTCGCTTTAAATTTAGCTTCGTATCGAAAGAAAAGAAAAAGACCAGTTATTCTCCCTGGCCCTTGCCTATAGTAAAAATAGGAGAAGAGGAGAAAGTGTAAATATACCGAGAGTTGTCAGTCAGCGCTGCGTAAGTGTCTTTCTTTTGTGTGTATGTTGACTCGAGTGACTGTTTTCCGGGTGCGCTGTTCCCCCTATAGGGGGTATTCACTGGCCGCCATATTTGAGGTCACTGTTTAGAGCGCATGCTCAGAACGAGCTCGCATTAATAGGCTGCCAAGACCGGCAATCTTGATGGTGCGGGGTGCACGTTGCAAAATAACTGTGGAAGCTCGGCATCAGCACGTGCTCAGCATTAGCGCACACAGATATGGCCGCCAGTGAATACACCCTATACATCATGAGCAACCAACTCGCCCGAACCTCTGTGTTGCCCCGTATACATTGCGCACGACATGAGCAGACCGCTGGTTACGCAAGAATCACGCGTGAACAGAGTGTACGTTCGTTGGCGGCCATAGCTGTGTACTCCTGTGTTTGACATGTGCTGAGCACAAGTGTTCGCCAGACGTCTTTCGCAACATCAAGATTTTCGTTCCATTGCATACGATACGTTGCTTTACACAGCTTTGGCGGCCGCATGTCTCTGCACATGCGGACAAGCTCGCGCACTTGCAAGCTTTCCAGAGATTTCTTCACGCGCCTGCACGCACGGGGAACCAGTAGGGCATCGTAGCAATCGTTCATAGTAGGGTGCCTCAATGTCCTTCTGTTTAGGGTGATGCCACCCTTTGTAGTAGCCGATGACGACAGCACGCGCTCACGGGTAAAATACCAAGAAATCGACGAAAACAAAATGTCGCCATAGCACAGTCAGCGCCACAAACGCGTGCAGGGACACGCTGTTTCACGCGCTTCTGAACAAAAAAGAAAAATAAACGTGTGAGACAAAATGGACGGATGTCTCCACCCAGAGCCGTATATGTAGAGAGTTTGGTCAATGGGAGGCGCGGGCAGAGACCATTGCTCTTCTTGACCAACCAGAAGCCGAAAAGAATCCCCTAGCGGTGGTAGCGAGAAACAGTTCTGATCAAAGGTCTATGTTCGTATATGGTTTTAATAAGCGCGTAAGAGTGAAGTGTAGTAACTCTTCGTGGTTGAAAATAGGGCGCACGTGTTGTTTTGATCATGATCATGCAGAAAGATGTAAGAAACGAACGCGCCGCTCAACTCTGTTTTGCTCGGACAGAGTGTGACCGCTCGGACGGCAGATTCGGGGCCCTCGGCGATTGGCGTATGGATTATGTCGATCGTTCCGCTAGTCGCACTCTTCCACCATCATTTTGGATGAGCGTGATTGAAACATCACGTGTACCATATTTTCAGTCATCGTGAGTTACTCCAATGCAGTTATCAGGTTTGTTTCTCGCGACCACCGCCAGGGTATTATTTCCGGCTTCTGGTTGGTCACATTCGAATTTCTGAAGACGCCCTGGAACACGCCCAGCCCGCTTTCGGCCAATGGCGCCTCCTCATTTGTCTCCTATACTTCCCAACGAATCGCCAAACTCTCTACATATACGGCTCTGTCTCCACCCTAAGCAAGGCGCACATGAAGGCACACTATTCGCGACTCCAGCGAACTATAGAGGGCGCGCTGCTCAGGAAAAATGGCGGACGAAAGGAGGTCGTTTTCGTCGTTCAGCACGCGGACCACCACAAATTCCTGGACTGCAGCGTAAAATCAGTGTTACATTTGAAAGCAAAGCGATTTTTCGACGGTAGAAACCTTCTTCTAGTCAGTGCGTAGGAATGCGACGGCGGAATCATAAAAATAATTACTGGAAACTATGTTTGTTTCTATGCTGCCTACGAGAACCAAGCAGCGATAGCAGACGACAGAGTCGAAACGACCTCCTTTCCTGAGCTTCTCGGCGTTGCCGCTACGCGGCGTCGATTTCGCTGGAGTCGCGAATAGTCCATAGGGAGTATTTACTGGCGGCCATAGCTGCGTGCGCGGCTGCCGAACGCGTGCTGACCGCGAGCTTTAACAGTTCTTTGGCAACGTGCATACCGCACAACCAACGTTGCCGGTCTTGTGAGTTCCTTCTGAGCATGCGCTCTAAACATCGCCCTCAAATCTGGCGTCCAGCGAATTCTCTTTGTAGTCTCTCCAGAATGACTTTAAACTATAGAGATTTACAGGATGAGAACGACAGGGAGGTCCCTCAGTTCCCCGCCTCCATCAGCGCGAGCCCTTCGGTAACGTTTCGCGGCGTCTCATGCACGAGCCTCGAGCCTGCACGAGCGCAGCTAAAGGAAGCCAGAAGGCAACGAGCGCGTGCTGGGGGCCACGGTCACTGAGAGAAATAGCCTCCTATATACTGACAAAGCCTGGCAGATCGCCACGAGAAGCGGCCGCCGAAATGGGAAAGGTGGAGCGGCAGACAACGGATGAGAGGAGAGCCACGTGACTGGCGCCCGCTGCGGCGAGACGCCGAAACACACTTCTCCCGATCGAACAAGTGTGTTTCGGGTCCTCGCCACTGCAAAAGCTGTGCGCTGACGTCCAGGTTCCCCCGAAAAATGGCTCTTTGATGCTCCGTACCACCAGATTCTCGCGCTCCAAATATGCGACCGGGCACCCTATGGCTCCGTCGTCGAACAGCCAGGCTTTGTGAGTATAGAGGAGGCTATGCTCCAGCACGCGCTCCTCGCCTTCCGCCGTGATTTGGCTGTGCGTGCACGCACGAAGCCCCCGAGTCGCCGAAGCGTTGTCGGAGGTAGGAAGCTCGCGCTGGAGGCGGGACAGCCGAAAGACCGCTCTGCCATTCGGATTCTCTCAGTGACTGTTACCTACGGCTATTCACCGAAGATCGGGCGCCATTATGTGCTTCTGTCTCGGGGAGGAGACATTTTCCTGTTGCTTGATAAACGTCCGCCGAGCGCGTGCCAGATTACAGCCGCAATTGCTGACCTTCTCTTGTCATACCGAGATGCAACGGTGGCCGAAGAGGCCGTTGACGAACCTCTACAAAGTTCTATGCTGGTGATAAAAACACGGTAGACTCGGAAATGGCAATGACCTGTCCTAACGTGTCAGCGATGAAGTGAACTAAACCGAATAAGAAGGGAAAAATTAAAAAAAAAAAAACTTTTACAAATTTTTGTAATGCGAAATTAGAGCGCAGCTCTAGAGGTATTTTTGATTTTGCGATGTTCCGTGCTAAACAATTTCAGAAAGAAATATCTCTCCTCTCATACTGGTTCTGCACCCTCCTCCTCTTACTCCTTCGTACCCACCTCTTCCGTATCCTCCCCTCCTCCTCCTCCTCCGTACCTTCCCCTCTTCCTCCTCCTGAGTACCCTCCCCTCCTCATCCTCCGTACCTCCCCTCCTCCTCCTCCGTACCTTCCCCTCCTCCTCCTGAGCGTGCGCAAAAACCGATTTGCGTGAAGTGGAGCGTCTGCGCATGCGCCCTGCCAATAGCAGAGCCACTGCAGCGGCGTGACGTCAGCGCCGCGTGCCGCTGCAAAAGGTAGTTCTTAAAATATCTGCTTGTCGGAGGAAGGAACGATGTTTTTCGGCGTTCGGAACGTTTACAATTTAATAAAATAACAATACACCAATCTAAAATTTACTCACGTTTATCTTAATCGACCACAAAGACGGGTAAATAAATAATGGTCCAAAAAGCCAACTTTTTGTTTTCGGCGGTTTTTGAGGTGAACACGAGTGTATAGGGCCACTAAATAAACTACGTTTGAGAGTAGCGACACTTCAGCAATACTGATGCCTAAAATCATGGTCGCGAGTTGTCTGAGGTTTTATCAGAAATCACAGGAAACGGTTTTGGTTCTCCAGAAATGTTAAAACAGTTCGCACATGAGAAAGTCGATATTACCCGAGTTTCTTGACAGCTTATCGAAAGTTCAGGGAGTAGCATTTTCAGACGGCAACTATCGCTAATTGCACCCGTTCTGCACTCAGCACCAAAATGTCGGCGCTCACAAGATGGCCGAGGAATTAAACCCCGATACTCTAAACCCGCAGTAACAATGCTCATACTTCATACGAAAGACACGGTGTTCGTTGGTGACATGATGACAGTAGTACACGGGGGCACGACTCAAGCATGTTCGAATCACCTTCGCTTCACAGATTTGGACTTTTCGAGCATGCCTAAAGACGGCTTTTCAATGCGCCAGCATTTGTTGCCCTAGGCTAGTGCACGCATCCGTCTTTCGTTCGAACGGTCGTGGTTTGGATTGGACTGGACTGGTTTGGTGAGGCCGATGCGCGGTTGCCGCCGTGCTATTTCGCACTGCCCGTTTACTCGTTAAAGGCCGACGACCAGATTCTGCAAGGGAGAATGTCCTTCTCACCAGGGGGAAGAGGAAAGAGTCAACGGTGGGCAGGGTAGAACGGGGGAGAGGAGGAAGAGGAGGAAAGTGGAAAGTGCGAACTGGCCGTCGGTATGCCTTTAAGTCCGCTTTCCCTCTTACAACAGGGAGATAGTTTTCTGGCAGGCTTCCAATAAAGCGCCGCGGGAGCTGGAGAGGAAGGGATCAAGCGGCCGTGGCGGTGGCACAACGTACGAGGCAACGTAAAACCGAGACGCAGCGATGACGCCGTTTGCGCGAAACCGCCGACGCCCGGAAGGAAAGATTGGCAACTTCGAAGACAACAGCACGCGGACCGTAGGCGGCGATCGAGGAAAGCTGCGGTCGCTGCATCCGAAACCGCCGTAACCCCGAAGGGACAGACCGCTTGTTCGGAGCACATTAACAGTATGCAAACCGTTGCGAGGTTAAAATTCCCACCCTTTGCGTCCGATAAAAAAAAGAAAAAAAGAATCCCCACTTTTTGTTGAATTGAAACTTTGCGCTGAATGATAACTCATTTCGTCGAGGATCAGCGTATCGACATCAGCGAATTTGGTGTAAATTTAATGACCAATGTGACAGCATTTTATACAAGGAAGAAACGCGCCC
The DNA here is from genome assembly GCA_037355805.1 of Ixodes ricinus. NCBI lineage: Eukaryota > Metazoa > Arthropoda > Arachnida > Ixodida > Ixodidae > Ixodes > Ixodes ricinus. The sequence continues at coordinate 62,052 of JAZHYW010014302.1, read as the reverse complement.
CTGACAATGTTCGCAAAGTGTCTTTTATATGATGTAAGTACCAAACAAACTACGTAAAACACAAACAGTACCCTTCAAGGTGAAATGGCGTCACGTAAAAGCTCATCAGTGTAATTGTAGATGGATGACATGTCCCGTTAATAAGTACTCGCTCGGTCATGTTCGTCCACCTACCGAAGAACAACGCCTCCGGCCCCGATCTCTCTTCAAACACGAAAGATTGTCGCTTTCAACGAGAGCGCTCCACAAACAAACAGAGCTTTCCTGTCGGGAACGGGGAAAAGAAATCCTGACGTTCTGAAAAAGAAGGTCAGGGTGTTTCGTCGGAGATCGGCACGGGAGGACGGAGAGCCAGGAAGCCGCCGCGCACCCGACGACGCGTAATGGCCGACCGACAACAACGGACAAGCGAGATTAATAAGTCGTCAATCGAATAGGGCACCTGCGCGAGCGAGCGGTCTCTCGCGCCGACGCCTTTGGGAGCGGAGAAAAGCCGTACCCTTGACCGACTGACCACAAGGCGAGATCGAGCACGGGAAAATGCAGTCCCGCCCGCGCGGGCTGAGGCCGCATGGCAAAGACAAAGGCTTATACCGCGACCTGCGGCAAGGTGCGGGTTTGGAAGGAATCGCGTTTTTCGAGGTCGACCCCCGGGACAAAGAGAACTGAAGATGATGGCTTCTTTAGAGGCCCAAATAACTCTCCAAGAGAATAATCCACACAGTGTTTATTGCATACCAGCTAAGTTCTGGAGCAGCTTGAGCCAGCTGGGTTTATGTCAGCTGGGTGGCACAACTCTGCACGAAGGCTATGGAAGGGTGTTTTATCGAGGTTCGGCCCACAATGACAGGGCGCATCGTGTTGACATTTACAGTCACGAGACTGGATAAGAAGAGCTGGGATGTGTTTTAGGTGTCCCTCATTTAGCACGCGAGCTTCCAAGCTTTGATAACACATGAACGCCTCGTGAGCTTCGACGTACAGGCGCTGACAATGCACGGCGGAAGCGGCAAGGAGCGCGTACTGGAGGCTGGATGTCCGAAAGAGACGACCTGCCGTTCACATCGTTTGAGTCGCTGAGTGCTGTGCAAACTTAGAAGCATAGTCAAAGATCTCGTGCTCGTATTCCTCAACGTGCGAACACTTAACCCCTTGAAACCGTAAGAGTAGTTTTGCGAACCGCAACCCGTATCGCAGAAAATAACAATTCGTCAATGAAGCAAAGGCCTGTATAAGGACAACGCTAACACGATAGTGCTGCTTTCCCGGCTTCGAAATTTTATTAATCGCACAGAAAAAGGTACCCAAACGGTTTATGACAGTCCCTTCTCATAAACTGAACACGGAAAAAGAAAAAAAAAGAAGAAACGCATTACGGACAAGGCTGTCCTGTATTGTGGACAGCCCAAAGTTTTGTTTTTATTTCCCAACCCGTCTTTGAGCTTAAAAATGGCGTTTTCGTTTTTAACTATGTCGCCCGCGTACTTTCTGGTCTTGCAGATCTCATTTGGCATCACGCGTCGCATTACAGCGTACGGAGATTTCGGCTGTGTAAACCGGAATCAAAGTGGAACAGTGTAGCCAGTGGTTGCATGCTCCTTCAAAACAGATCAATTTCAACTCGGGGCAACTCCGAAGTTCTCACAACCAAACGAAAACGATGCGTTGTAATCGTCGATCATTCGATCGGCACTCTGTAGCAATAAAACAAAAAAGAAAAAAAAACAAGAAAAAAACATTAAACTCTACCACTAATCGTTTTCACCAGACTTCAGAAAATATTATTATAAAAAATGTGGCTCGCGGCTTGACCTACCCCGTAAGCGAAATTACGCGGTGCTCATCTACCCACGTTTGGAAAGAGAGAGGGAGATGGAGCTGTTTCGCATTACGGCATGCATTTCGAGGACCATCGTCGGATAAAGAAAAGAATAAAATCGATCTGTTTGTTTTCTAGGCCAAACACAATGCAAGAAAGACGAGAAAAACAACAAAAAAAGTCTCCGGAAATTCCAAAAGAAAAGCCGCGATAAATGGTCACGGTGCTTCCTCGCCTCATTTAAACGTCACTCGCTCCAGAAAAAAAAAAGAAAGGAAGGAAGAAAGTTCAGGCCGACGATTTATTGTTGCGCGCACAGCTGATGAACGCCGAACGAAAGTGCTCAGTCGAGATCGGCGAGTCCTCAGGGACGATATACATCGATCGGTCCCCGATGACGGACACCTTTAATAGATATCGTACGGTCGCAAGTCACAATCCCATTTAACTGGGGCACGCAGGTAATTTAAGTGCAAGCTATAATAACTCGACACCAGCGAAAAAGAAAGATATACGCGCAAAGGCAGGCTTAGCATTCGCACCAGCGGAGTATGATTGTGACAAGTAAGCGTTTCTTTTTGCTGCAGTTGCTGAATCTGTTACACGAATGTACAAAGTAAAAGGTGTTTAAACGAGAGTTCTGAAGACCACGTAAGGACGCCGCGATCTTGAAACTACTGCCGTTCTGCAGACGTGTTGACCGACGAAGCCGGACACCGAAAGGGGGTAAGGGTATACACGAACGCATCTCTTTACGTCACGGCGCGGTGGTGGCGCGTCGGGCGCACTTCCGCTCTGCAGGGCTGTGGGCGGAAGTTGCCATGGGGCACGTGTACTCCCGCGTTGTTTTGAAAAGAATCACACAAAAACCTGTCTTCTCGTCAAAACGCCGCGACTGGGGCTGCGCCAAAAGAGTCGAGAAAGATTTGAAGGTCAGTTTTCATCTGCTCGGTTCGTCCGAGAATCTGGATATATGTGCCGTGAAAAGGGAAAACCATGTCGCCGTCGGACCACGATTGCTTGGGCGGGAAGCACTTTGGGTTGAATTCACGGATACTTGTGCTCATCAGATTTATTTGTTTTGTTCCAAAATGAACGCCGGAAAACCGTCAAGTTGTACGGACCACCTGCAGACCACGTTCAGTGCGTCTTCAAGTTCAATCGGCCGCCTGATCGTTCGAACTGTCGTCTGCTCTTTCAAACGTTTCTGCTTGTTGTCTGCTCTCTTAGACGACACCGGCCCGTGGACCAAACGTTGGCCCGGTACTTGCGATAGCAAGTAAGTGCAGGCCTCAAAAGACTTAAGTTTGAAGGTTGGTAAGCAGGTTCGATGTAAACAGTAGATACAAGGAGATAACGTACCAATCATGCCCATCTCCTCTGATCATTTACAAGTATATTGTTCTTCTCGCGTATATCAAAACAAGAAAATTATTTTTAATGCATCCAAGCTCCGATACCGCATGTGCTGGTGGTATACGAAGATGTACGCTTGCTTCTCCGGTGTGTGGGTGTGTGGGTCTATACGGCCACACGTCACGAGCAAATTTAGATCGGCTCACCAAGAATAAAGAGGCCAAGGAGAAATTTCTTATTTTATGAGCCAAAATGGCGGCCATACGGACAGCTTGGTGCTACTTTCCCACGGTCCAGTTACTTTAGTGGAGACAAAGGCCACCTGTGTCTCCATTGCACTCGTCGAAAGCGTTCGAATGCGAAAGCCAAACGCCGGACGCTTTAGGCCACTATAGTTATTCGAACCAGAGCTCGGGGTTCTGACGTGCCAGCGCGCTCTCGGCCCCTCCTCGCACTCAGTTTCTCGGAGCGTAGGTTTCTCAGCTTACTGGGTACATTATCCGGCAGACGCGTGGCTAATTGCTGATCATCTACATATAAGTCACTGTATTGATTTGCACGTGATGACATTTAGTCGCGGCTTTTACTAATTCTTTTATGGAGCATTTTATGCCGCTTCTTCTTTTGTCAAAGCCGGCGCCACACTGCTCATACATCATACAAAAGACAGTATGCAGACAATAATCACCACAGCAATCGTGGTTCGAATGCCGCGTGCCTAGATTCTCCTCGAACTCATTGCCACGCGGCATTTGAAGCACGGATCTGGCGGTCACTCGCGTTCGAATATGTATGCAGACTGTCGTTTGCATGATTTATAAGCTGTCGGATCCCGCCTTAAATGAAACCTTTGTGAACCTTCACAACTCGTGTCCTGCTTTAGCTGCCTTGTCAGCTTGTTCATTTCCGTTATTCCCGCTGTGACCGGGAATATAATGTAAAAGTATCTAATGTCCCATGGCAATGGCTTTACCATGTGCTACTTCCAGCTGAACTGAATAGCATTTATGCTACATGGTTTCCCAAACATCATTAAGCTTTGATGAACCGCTATATGCAACGGCAAGGAGATGTTGAACATTTCTATGTGTATGCATTAAAGGGATACCACAACGAAATTTCGGCGCTCATTTCTTAGTCTCCACGTGTTCAAGGGAGCAGTATCGCATCGGACACTCCAATCTCTCGTTGAAAAAGACACGAAAAGGAGTTTTAAAACAAATTAAACGATTAGCAAATGGCACCTAGGGGATGTCGCTCAATCCTCGTTCGTAACGGTCCGTCTAGGAACATTGACAGGTAGTGATGGTGCCTGTCTCGCCTAGAACTATAGACTCACTGGTGCCCCAGACGTGCAAGCGTGTGCATCGTGCACGTGAACATAGCTTTGGCAAGCTTGTAATTGCACGCACTTGCCCGCGGGAGCAGAGACATGGTGGCGGCCAGGTGCCCTGCTAGCCCTCCTTGCAATCGTCTTGTCGACGTCAGCCTCGCCGCAGCTTTGCTCGTCTCGAGACAGGCGTACGTCACAATTGCACCGGATGTCACGAGCTCCCCGCTGGTATACCTCTCTGAGCGCTTGATACAGGGGCCGTTTATAATGAAAAATACAGCCATCAGGCTCAAAAATACAAACATGCGATTGTCATTTCCGAATATTGTGGATCATATTCAACCTATTTCAGAGCGCGACGGGTAATTTTAAATTTAGTTCAAGTATCCCTTGAAGTACCAAACTATACAAAAACGCACGAAAAAGGCGCTTTCACAGCCAGCACGCGTGACCATTTACCTAGCGCGAGCCCCTGCGCCCCCGCGCCCCGCCCCCCCCCCCCCCCAACAGAAAAATATTGCCGGCATCATCATATTGTTTTAGAGTGCAGCCGCTAGGCGTCCGTTTCCGGCTTGAGCGGCGTCGCCACGGCCGTCGGCGTCGTCGTCGGCGTAACTGCGCAGTGTATGATGGTAACTTCGCCGCGCAAATTTGACTGAAAATTTCCCCGCTGAATCTAGCGGAAACACTTTCCCGCTAAGTCTAGCGGAATATTTTCCTCGCTAAATTAGTGGAAAATTTTCTCGCTAAATCTAGACGGAAAATTTTCTCCTGCCAAGTCTAGCGGAAAATTTTCCCGCTAAATCTAGCGGAAAATTTTCCCCGCTAAATCTAGCGGCGAAAATTTTCCCTGCCAAATCTAGCGGAAAATTTTCCCCTGCTAAATCTAGCGGAAAATTTTCCTCGCTAAATCTAGCGGAAAATTTTCCTGCTAAATCTAGCGGAAAATTTTCCCCGCCAAATTTAGCGGAAAATTTTCCTGCTAAATCTAGCGGAAAATTTTCCCGCTAAATCTAGCGGAAAATTTTCCCCGCTAAATCTAGCGGAAAATTTTCCCCGCTAAATTTAGCGGAAAATTTTCCCCGCTAAATCTAGCGGAATATTTTCCCGCTAAATTTAGCGGAGAAAACTCCCCCTCCTCAAGGTCACGTGACCCCCCCCCCGTGCCTTCCCTCCTCCTCAAGAGCTGCGCTCTAATTCGGCGTTACAGGGAGTTGTAAACGGCTTTCATTTTTTTAAACGTCCCCCCCCTAAAAGAAAAAAAGAAGAAAAAAGGAGCGTTGAGGACATTGACTTTTAAGATCAACTTTAAGTGTGGGTGCGCGTGATCTGTTGTCTCACATCAAAAGCTCAGTAAACCGCCCTCGAAAACGCACCTTGGAATGTTCGTGCGTGTGCTCTGACCAGCTGCACGTTCCATTGTCCCCCCACTCCCCTTCCCCACCACAGAGAAGCCTGTTAGAGCGCAAAGCTCGAGACTAAACTCTCTGTTTCATTAAAGATATTCTCTCTCTCTCTCCTCAATTGAGTATTAAGTGTCCTGTCCTCTTCTATGAAATGGAGTCGCGACGCCTCCATCTTACCAGTTCCAAAGTTCGGCGCATTACCGACTGCGAAGTCGACTCTTGAGACAGATATACCCAACTCAGATTTCGATGCCCGTTTAACGTGACGGGCTACATATAGTGACTTCACCCCCGCGGCGCCGAAGTGCTAGTCCCAAAGACAGCTTTTGAATCTACTTTGACTACGCACTTTACCTTGAGCTCCATGACATACTTATACAATGACACTTATATATATATATATATATATATATATATATATATATATATATATATATATATATATATATAATATATATATATACGAAGAGAGAGAGAGAGAAAAAAGAGAGAGAGAGAAAGAGAGAGAAAGGTATTGATGCTAAAGTTTATTCAATATAACATAGAGCTACGAGTAAAACTCCGCCCTTTTCCTAAACTGATGAGTAAAAATATAGCTGCTAAAGTGTAGATAAAAAATCGGCAAAAAACATTGTTTATGTCTACCAGTATTAATGCGGCAAATAAGGCTCTACGCGGAGAAGAAAGGTGAATACATGGGAGGAACGTTACGCAGGACGACATCAGGTACATTAGGCATGTCATCCAGCCATGAGGCGCGCCAGCGACTTCAAAAATGGCGCGAAATGCGGTCACATGAACCCACTGACCGGCACTAAAGAGAAGGGTCCTCGGTAGGGCTCCCCACAGACGAGGGGGAAGGTCTTTAATATTGCCAAGTGGCCACTTGCTGTACCGTACGGTCATCCGGTATGCGCTGTTCGCCTTGACTGGGCGAACGTCGCAACGAAGTCGCGCGACCCCCCCCGAACCCCGCGCTGTGTCCCAGCCGAGACAAAAGCACGAGAAATAGTCGCCAATGCCGCCGTGGGACCCAAATACTTTTCTTGTTTTCTTTTCTTATAAGTGCGCGTCCCGGGAGGTCCCAAACGTATACGAGGACATATAATGCGAACTCGAAAGACGGGGACACCTCTGACCTGTCCTCTTCCTGTGTGGTCACGGAGACAATGCCGACGGGACGCTTGCCGCGATAACGGGCGCGACAACAACAAAAAGGAGAGCGTCATTACAAGAGGCGGTGGCGTGCCGTTTTCGCAAAGAAAGAAGATAAAGAAAGAAGAAGAGAAAAACGGAGCTTCGTTGTTTTCCGGTCGCGTCAAATGAAACTCAGCGCAGTTTCGTTGAATCCTCGGCTTGACTTCGCGCCCACAAACAAAAACGAATGCGAGGAAACTTCAGCACTCAGAGGCGTATACTCCGTTTCACGTTACAATGGGCCGCAGCGGGCTCTACGACGGGCCATTCCAGCCAATCCAGAGCTGGGAAACGCATCACGAGACGACACGTTTCGCGCGTCCCAAGGGTCACCGTGACACTCACGTGACAGTCGCGTGACGTTGGATTGGCTTCGATGCATGGCTGGTATTGTCCTCCGCGGTCTATCGTAAGGTAACACGAAGTATAGGCCACGCGAAAGAGTTTCCTCAAAAAGAAAGAAGAAAGAAAAAAAAGAAACGTGAATAGCAAAGCGGACAATGAAAGGAAGTGAACGGCACCGCTGACGCCTTTGATGAGTGTGGCTTCGGAGTTCCGCGTTTTTCGCGCCTTTTTTCGCGTTCGTCAATAGTGTGGAAGTGGCCTCCAGTCGCCACTCTCGTTTTTTTGTCGCTCGTGATACGGATAGACGAAAAGTGAAAAGCGGAATGATTACTTTGAGGGGAATGATTTTTGCCGTTTGGCGTGCAGGCACAACCGGGAAAAGGGAAATGCGGAAAAAGCAGTGTGCGATACGGAATATTTCATCATTATTTCCTTTTTTGTTTTTCATAAGGAGTTACGTTTAAATTGTTGTGCTATCGTTGACAAAATGACGATTCAGGGTTTCAACTCGGTTCTCATAAGTCTCAATTTTTCTAAGGCAGTACGACTTAAACAAAGTAGCTTCAGGTGTGAAGTTGGCTCTGCGTTTAAAGTTGGCTTTGAGGCTTTTAGTTTCAAGTTGGCTTCGAGCTTCAAATTACTTAAAGTTTAAAATGGGTCCAAGTTGAAAGTTGCCTCAAGCTTCACGCTGGCGTCACGCTCGTAAAAAAAAGCAATAATTTAGTTCGACGTTTTGGGCAGCTAAACGTTCTAGATTCCAGTTATCAAATTAGACTCGACCCTGCAGCTCCATCCGTGGCGGCTCCCAGCTATACGCCTCGCAAGTGGGCTCATTTTCGTCTTCTGCGCATGAGAAAGGAAGTAGCGGTGACGTCAGAACGCCGAGCCCTGATTGGCTGATCGCGGTCCCCTATCTGAGCGTCGTCTGCTCCATTGCAACAACGTCTGCTCACAACGTCGTCTGCGTCTGTCTTACCTTTCCTGCGACTTTCGGAAGTGCAGGTCTTTACGAGCGAGCTCGACTTCGCCTTTCAGAGAAGGCAGACGAAATAACTCGAGCGGTTCGTTGTTTTTGTCGAACAACTAGCAGACGCGCATCAAGGAGGGAAGTCAAAGTACTCACTGGCGAGGTGTCCCGAGACGCCGAGGTTTGTTTGCTAAGAACCGAGAGTGAGCGTGTTAGTGTCCGCAAGTTCCCTCCCAAATACTTCCCCCCCCCCCTTTCGTGTGCGGCAAGACTCCTCATTCTTTAACGGCGTCGGCGGGTTGGCGCAGTTAACGTCGTCTGCTTTACGTCTGCTAGTCAAAGCGATGGCTGCTTTACCTTTCCGGCGTCTGTCGGAGATTCACCGCTTTTTCACCGGCGAGAGTCACCGTTGCCTCGGAAAACAAGGAGATGACAAGAGGAAGAGATTGACCTCTTAATCTAAAATTGAGGTCAGTGATCACAGTATAATACGGGAAGGGTTCACAGGGTCGCGCGGGCACATTCCATTCAGCACGCCAGCCGGTCGTGGGCAGACGGTCACCGAGTCGGAGTGGCTGCTAGGCCTATCTGCCGAGTTCGCTTGGTCGGTGTCGGTGGAATTGTGGCCGTTGGAGCTTTCCCCGGGTGTTTGTGGATCCAGCGTTCTTGTTCGTCGTGGTCTGGTTCAAGTACTTTTTACTTTTTTCTTGCTGCTTGAAGTCGGGACGCGAGAGAAGCGCACGTAGGAAAATAAACGTCCGTTGGTCGTCGCGACCGCGACGCTGTCGGCCATGCTGATTTGATCGTAACAAGTGCGTAGCTTCGGAGCTGTCGTAGGATTTTGTCGTAACCTGCGCAAAACTTACGAAAATTTCGGTTCGTGAATACGAATTTGTTTTTAAGTTTTGTCTTACGCATATTTTTGGCGTAAGATAGTTTCGTGAATCTGGCCTCTCCACTTGCAAAATTCGCAGGAAAGGTAAGACGGACGCAGACGACGTTGCGAGCAGACGACGTTGCAAAGGAGCAGACGACGCTCAGATAGGGGACCGCGATCAGCCAATCAGGGCTCGGCGTTCTGACGTCACCGCTACCCCCTGCGCGAGAAGCAGACGAACTTGCCCTCCGCATAGGTGCGAGAAAAGCTCGCGCGATCGGAGCTTACAAACATTTTACAATAATTAGTCGAAGGCCAAACTTGAGTTCCAACTCAACTCAGTCTCAAGAATACCTCAAGCCGGGGTCACACTGCTTACACATCATACAAAAGACAGTCTGCATACAGATTCGAACGCGAGTCGCCACGAGATCCGTGGTCTCGAATGCCGCGTAGCAATGAGTTCAAGGAGAAAACTTGGCACGCGGCATTCGAACCACGGATATTGCGATGATTTGTGTTTGCAGACGGTCTTTTGTACGATGCACGCATGCAAGTGCATCGTCAAGGCAATCGTCGTCTTTGTTCGTCTGCTATCTCACTGGCTGAACCAATCGGGCACGGTGGATGCGGCGTGACTCTGCATTTTTTTCTGTGCGTTATTGGCTACATCGGATCGGAGCGTTGGCTGAGGACGGACTTAAAGGCCGACCAACACAATCGTGTCTTCTGCCGGGCAGAAAATCGGTCCCCAGTTTCCTCCTATGACTTCCCCGTCGCACTTTCTCTCCTCCTCTCCCCACAGGAACGGGTCTTTGAGCGCTACTCTCCGCAGAAAGGAGGACGGTCTCCCTCTTTCTCGAATGGAAAGGAGGAATTGAGAGAGACTTCCTCCTTTCTGGCTGCTGGTCGGCCTTTAACTCTTTCTTGACCGCGGCCATAGGCCACCGATCACCGGTGCTCGACGGTAGTTTCCAAGCGCCGTCAAGAAATTAAATTTATTGCTGAGAATTATGCTCCACACTCTCTTGGATAGCCGGAAAACTGTTGTTTCAATTTCAACGTAGGTTTGAACTTTATCACAAGGTGGTGGACTGTCAAAAATAGTCTTGGGAACAGTGGTTGCATTTGTTTATTGTGGCTAACTGCGTGCATCAGTCTTCGTAACAAAGGTGGAATTATTTACATAATTCAACTACATTGTGGCATTTTTAGACCTCAGGAGCTCCGGAGACACTCTAAATTACGTTATAGTCGTCGCTTAACGGATGGTTGTCGGTAAGCATCACTATAATTTCCAATGCTGTCCTGAGCCCGCGTGCGCGTTTTATGTTCTTAACAAGGAGGACTAAAATGCTAAATATGAAGAAACTGCAATCAGGGCTATGACAAAACCAAGGTAGAACACAAAGAAGGCATTCTGGGTGGGGCAGATTTTGTATATTCTGACCTTTTTTTATTCGTCGTTTAATTTGAATAGCTGTAGAAGTGTCGGCGTTTATACACCTTTCACACGTCCATTGTATTTTTAAACAATAAGATTCTTACATCTTTTTCCCACGATGTACAAACCTCAGTTTCTTTACAAAGAAGAACTAACTGGTCACATTTTCATGCGTAATATTACTCCACACGCAAAATAGTTAGGAAAATAAAAACGTTTGCACGGATCCTTTGAAAATTTGAATTTTTCCAGTGGTCCCGAAAGAGTTAAAGTGAAACGGAGTATGGCTGGAAATTTCCGCGTGTTCGCGACCGGCGACTTCTCTGGAGCGTATCGGTGCAGTATAGAAAGAAGAATATAGTTTCCAGCGGGCGCAACTAATCAAAACGGCGCGCATGCCACCAAACTTCGCGACATTAGCCGTTTACAGCTCCGGGCATTCGGATCGAGGCGTGTTTTGGCCGTGCCGAAATCGCAAGCTCGTTGAACTTGGTCTGGCAAGGGCGCTCCAGTAGCATGCAGGTGGAAATGACCCGGATGTAGATTAATTACGCAGATCGCGCCGATTGGCCGGCGGCCTCCATGGTCGCCATCCAACGGGCCGCCGCCGTCTGCTCTGTGGCTAATCAAGATCCGGGTAATTTTCCACGTCCAAGAATTACAACACTGCTTTCCGTTAAAAAAAAGAAAAAAGAAAAATTCATCAGTTGTGCGGACACTGTCCGCTAGGAGGCGCAAAAGAGCGGAAGCCGACCCACTGCGCCCATGGATCCCACCTGAAAGAAAAGTAAATGATAATGTTTTACATGTTAACGAAGAGTGTAGACAAAAAAAAAACACTTCATAAAGGCAGTTTTTAGTACAGGGTGTCACAAAGAAAATTTACACGGTCTGTTTTACCGCAAAAATAAACTAGGCATCGCCGAACGCTCATTCTCCGCCCAAAGGTAACGCTAGGTCACAACCAGATGCCAAAGTTTCAGCCCGATCCGATAACTTAATCAAAAGTTATAAGTGATTTTCTGAAAATTTCAATGGGAAAATGGCGGCCGACAGAGTTTTCGAACACATGGGGCTCTATGGCACCAGAAACCGAAAACGGGCGAAAATGGGCTCCATTTTCCCATTGAAAGTTTCAGAAAATCACTTATAACTTTTGATTAAGTTATCGAATCGGGCTGAAACTTTGGCATCTGGTTGTGACCTCTAGCTCTACCTTTGGGCGGAGAATGAGCGTTCGGCGATGCCTAGTTTATTTTTGCGGTAAAAGACCGTAATTCTTTGTGACACCCGTACAATTTTCTCTTATTTTGTGACACCCTGTACAATCAATATGACAGGACCGTGGTACAAGGAAGAAACCATCCTCAACCGAATCTGCAGACTGCCTTTTGTATGATGAATCGCAGTGTCACTGTGGCTTTACAAAAACACAAGACAAAAAGAAACTTTTTTTTTGGTGTTTAGTTAAAACATACACAAAAAAAAATTAGACGTTTACAATTTGCTGTAACGCCGAATTAGAGTACAGCTTTTGAGGAGGAGGAGGGGAATGGTACAGAGAGGAGGGCATGCCCCTCTTCCTTCCCGCTAAATTTAGAGGGGAAAATTTCCCGCTAAATTTAGCGAAAATATTTTAGTTCGTGACGTCACACGTGACGTCAGTTGAGTAAATTTGGCGGGAATTTTTTTCTCCAAATTTAGCGGAAAACTTTCTCCGCTAAATTTAGCGGGAATATTGGCAATATTTGATGCGTGTGACGTCACGCGACGTCACGCGTCACGTGCTTCCTATAATGACGAAACACACGAGACGTCACGTGTGACGTCATGAGGGTAAACCTCGTAACCCTCGCGAGGGTGACCCTCGTGAGGGTAACCCTCGTGAGGATAATCCTTGTGACCTCTGTAACCCTCACGAGGGTAACCCTCGTGAGGATAACCCTCGTGACGTCACACGTGACGTCCCGTGTGACGTCATTATGGGAACTTCCCATAATGCAACGCGCGGTTACGCTGACGCCGCTCAAGCCGGAAACGGCAATGGAAGAGCTGCGCTCTAAAATATCTCGCCGAAATTGTTTTTTAGCGCAATGCTTACGCAGCAAAAACACATATTGAGGTAAGATTGACTCCAAAATAGGCTCCTATTTAAGGTGTCTCGAAGTAGAAGAATGTTTCTTACCCCCCCCCCCCCTTTTTCCTTTCACTAAATCAAAATGCCTCGCGACGTCCCCCCCCCTCCCACCTCCCAAATTCAAAATCTGTCTCGCTGGTTGTTTGTAAGTTTTTTTTCGGGGAACGCTCATTTCGTTCCGTAATAGCGTCCTACCCAAACACTTAATTTTTTTTTTAGTTTTAGAATTGTGCTGTCAGCCGCAGCCTGAGAGCACAATTCTCAGCACCTCGACCCGCAAGGGCTTCATTGTGAACTGCGAGCTTCCGAAAGTGTATCTTCTTTGGTTTCGATCGTTAGGAATACGCCCATCCTATCGCTGAGCGTTTCAATTCGGGTGAAAGCACGACTCGCAGCGGGACGGAGAGAGCCGGTGAGGTTCAGTCGTTTAACGAGAGACGGCTAATTCGTTGATCTCCTCGGCCACCCACATCTCGATACATCGCGCGGGAAACGATGCGCGACGAGACAAAAATGAGGGGAAGCCGGCGGTAGACGGGAGCGGGCGAAGACGAAGTCCGGCAATGGACGACGTGGCGGCGGCTCTCGTTTCGTCACGGACCACTGGACAACGAGGTCAAGCGCGGGGCCCCAGACAACAGGGGGCACCGAAAAGAAACTCGCCCTTTCCAAAGAAATAGATGATCCCTCGGTGGTACCTGCATACCTGCCCGGTCATCTGCAACGGCCTTGACACGGATTACTAAAAAGTAAAAAAAGGATGCAAGAATGAGGTTGTTTGCATGGACCAAGCTATACCTGGAGCATAGACCTACATTTTTCCACCACGAACCGTCATATCTACGACGCCTCTTTTCGCGAATAAAGATTTAAAAAGTTGTCGCGGCTAGTTGGTGGCGTTGTACGGGACGACACTGTATAGACCTTTCCAATGTTTAGAAAACCACAGTAGAACGAGCGATCTTCACAGCCCCGCACGTGCGTGTTCGTCGCTTCGGAGAGCGAGCAAAGCACGCGCCATACGCACGAACACTCAAAATGGCTCCGGCCACAAGCTCTTTTTTGGAAAGGTCTATATCAGGGCCGAAATATGCGTGTGAAGTTATCGTTCCGCGAAGATGTTCGAATGGTTAAGTACGAGCTGCTAGACGAGGTGAACGATGCTAGCTCTGGTATCTCTGCATTGCGAACACTTTATCTTAGACAACACTTGAGTTCATGTGAAGTTTATTGTACGTGCACATTACACTTTCGAGACTCGATGAATAGTTTGAAAATCCCAGTCAATTTGTGACTAAGAAGGCATAAACGTCTACTTAGTTACTTATCGTTTACTAGTCGTATATATACAGCGACTAGACACAAGAGCCAATATTATTGTTCACTGATATATTAAACAAAATAGTAAGAATAATCCAAATGTATTTTTGGGGCCATCTGAGATTTTTTTAAAAACACGTGTCCATCTTATTGGCGTACGGAGCTCATAGCCTCGTTCTTGGAGTCAGCGGGCCAACGGTCTGTAAACCCGAGAAAAGCACGCAACGGGGGTATTATCTTTCAGTTGATTTGACATACGCAGACAGCAAGGTTTAAAAATTCGGCAGAACTATAAAAAAAATAACTAGAAAACCAATACCTTCTATCGAACAGTCATATCGTGGGGGTCAATCGCCACGACTGTGAAGAATCAAAACTCGGAACCGAACAAAGGCAACTCTATGCAACCAGTTGTCTTTTCATGCAAAAAAAAAAATGGTTTACATGTGTTTTACATGGGACACTGACATTTTAAGAGAGATCAGGCAACCAATTTAAACGTTCCGCATCTGAAACGAGACTTGAGCGACAGAAAGTTGCAGACACGGATGGCGCAGTAAAGGAATTGGTGGTATGTAAACCAGTGGGAAGTCGGTATGCCCCAGTTGGTCGTCTGGAGTCTCAGCTGTATAGACGCGAAATTCAGCCAGTGCAGTAATGCGAACCTCGTGTCTTTAAAGTGCACCACGCAGTAGCGATGCATCTGGTTTGGTACGCTATCGCCACATTTTGGGCGGAGAATGAGCGTTTGGTTGTGCGTAGTTTATTTTCTTGTAGTAACAGAAAAAATAAACACTATAGTTTTGCTTGAGCTCTTCCTTAACGCGTGAAATGAAATCAGTTCATACCTGATATCCGACTAATCTGTATTAGATCACGTCCTGTCCGTCAGGTGTCCCGCAGCAGTAGAAGAGCCCCGACTGTAGCTACCGAAACGCGGAATCCAAATTCCGCGCCTCGCAGTGTCTTACAGAACTCTCTCACGCACAACCAACTCCGCCGACGTTCAATCTTAGCTCTCTGAAGATTTTAAAATCCCGCTATCTCGACGCCAGAGAAGTGCGCTTGCGCACAGAGCTTCGCAGACGACGTAAAAAAGTGCTGAGTCATCGCTTCGCTCGCTCGTTTGGGCAGACAACGGCGAAAAGCACCAAGTCATGGCGTCGCCCGCTGGCGGCAACGGCCCAGACGATGACATTGCGTAAAGACGATCCAATTGGGGATGAGAACTTGTAGGGGGTGAGCGAATAGTGGGTTCAAATGAACACCACAGTGTCACTTCTCGCTTCAGCACTGTAAAGAGGGAGCCAGGCATCTCCGTGGCCTTATCTTGCCCCGCAAAATCTACGCTAAAACAGGCTCACGAAATGCTCCCGCAGCTTATTTTCCATTCCTGTTCTGGGTTGTCTGACAGCATAAAGCTTCTTGATAAAAGATGCACTTGGTGCTCTCTACAAGTAACGCCGCCAGTCTTTGAAGCGCCGACTGCATGACGCTGCAGGGTTTAGGAAGCGAATGGCCGCCAGCAGAAGCACAATGAACTGAGCGACTCGATTTTGTTCTAGCGGAATGAGCTTCGTCATGCGCGTCGGTTGTCGTTACCTGTAAAAGAAAGTATCGGGGTACTTCATGACAGCGCTGTCTGAGACGCGGTCTGGTTGACGCCATAGCATGCCGAAGCCGTTCAAGGTCAAAGTACCAGGCGGTGCTAATTTGTCAGCTGGAAGTACGAACATACAGGGGTCATCGCTACGCGTCGCTGAGCAGACGGATGGGAAGAACCTCGTTTTACAAGTATTCATCGTGCACTTTTAGTGTGGCCGATAGATGCGAAACATGGTTGAATGATAGACCTTCTTTTCGTGCATTTCATACGAAGTTGTACCCGCTTGTGGCGTTTAACATTCAGGCGAAAAATGCCGAATCATTGGGCTGTGGACGCGTGCGAGGAAGATAACATCACGCGGAAGAGTGATGCTGCACATGTCCAGAACGCATTCCACATACCATTACTGAAAGATGGCAGAGCGCGGAGGGGGATTATCGAAATGGTCTATAGATGTCTTAGTGGTTGTCAGCACAGCTTCACGAAGTGGCATTCTATATGCGCATTTTTAATTTTTGTTACATGAATCCGGTGTTTTTTTTTTGTCGAACTTAGCGGTATGTTTCTATATAGTTTGATTAAGTTGCAAATTTATTTCGACATGTGCCCGTGTAAATGCTTCCACGTCCCTGTGCGTATGTGCGCGCGTGAGTGGTCGAGTGAAGGGAGCGAGGAGGAAGGGTTAGGTTAAAGTCTCCGAAAGTTGGCTGTCCAAACGTCATTAGAATCGCAATTTCAGATGGAGTTTGGGTCCGTCATCAGGGCACAATAGACGCGGCGTAATGGCATTCAGCTCCAGGAAGAGAAAACGTTCAAATAACAATTTTAAGGACGCTTCTTTCTTTCTTTTTTTTGTGTATGTGTGTTTCTTCAATTTATCCCAGACATATTATGATCTCGAAGAACGCATGAGTCGCACAGAAGCGTTTACTGTCGACTACGATTGAAAAAAGTGGAACTCATCAGATCTTTTCAGGCTTGGCAATGTAGATTGAATTCTGTGGAGAGAAAAGAAAGCCGGTAATTTGAAATAGAGACTATTTCAAAGTCCAACGTCCAGGATATTCGCCGCCTAGCACCCCAGAAAATAAAGTGTCAAAACAAAAACGTAAGTCGTAGGAAAAAAGGAACTCCGCTTACTCTTAAGAATGAGCTACTGCTCACGCTCCGTTCAACTATTTCCATTTTTTGTCGATTGCGACCGCTGCTACTATTAGCTACTCCAAAGAATAATAATTAAAAAAAAATGCAGGGCACTTAATAATAAAAAGATTCCGAGGACACCCAGCACTTCTTATGAGTTGTGAATGCAAAAGCATGAATGCCGTTCTTCCGCTGCCACGTTTCACTACTGCCGAGGTTGCGGCCGACGGCCGAGCGCGCGCTCTCGTGAAGTGGCCGGGGCGACGCTGAGGCTCGGCCGTGCAGCCTCTTCGGAGTCTGCCGCGATGGGCTCTGCTGGCTCTGGCAGCCAGCCGCTCTCTCTCTACCGGCGGCCGGGCCGCTGCACCGCCATGGAGAGGGCTTCTCTGTGGGTGGTGCTCCTTGGAACTACGCCGGTTGCAGCCAATGGGAGCCTCGTTCCTTGAAACTCTGACGCGCGCAGCCAATGAGAACCTATCTATCAAATCGCTGCTAAAGACGACGGGCTTCGCTCCGTTAGGACAGGGGAGTTTAGGTGCTGTTTGGCGCGGCTTCAAAAAGCTGATAACGCCGGTTCGCTCTATGGGACAGTTAATGCTTTCCCATTAAAATAAGCCAACACTTGAGCATCTTGAAGATAGGAAGAGATAAAACGCAAAAGCGAAGCGACTCGTTCATTCACAAATTCCATGAACCAGACCAATCAATCCGACTGTCAGGCAAGGCAATCAACGGCATAATATTTGCTCGCAGATTTCTCTGATTCTGACCATGCTTTAGCCCATAATTTTATTAGATACCCATAATTTTCTAGGGCTAACTAGATTCCTCATAAAACTAAAATCCGAAGAAAAAAAATTCACGAGCTTTTAGATACCCTACAGAACATGAGGCAGGGACCTGTGTTGAGATTATTAATAAAAAATATGTTAACGTGCTTTTTCTTGTTTCTTTTGCGAAAACGCGCGCGTGAGACCGTATACGAATAATCATAATTACGATCATTGTCACTTCTTTTTTTAACGTCAGTAAACACGAAGTTAGTGCGGTGCACGCAGAAGACCTCCCACTCTTGTTTTTAACCTCAAAAACCGTAACAAAAAAAAAAGTCCGGTTTTTCGCAGAGCTTTATTAATAATTTCTCTCTTTATGTATCGAGAATTAAAACATATGTAGGCGCATTTTGGATGAAATATATGTTATCTTCTCAAGACATACACGCTTTCGAAGGTCAAAAGCAGCGCTTTTGGCGTTCGAAAGATGTGGCTTTGGCACTTCTCGCGGCGTATGAACAATGCGTAAAACTTTCTTCTTTGTTTTTCTTGAGCGCGAAAATGAGTACATCGATAGTAAGGCGGTATAGTGATCGCCATCATTGGCAGTGTTGCGCAGGAATATGAACTTACACAGACCATTTTATGGTGTAAGACCAGAGTCGCCTTCACACTGCTCGTATACACCTACAAATGACACGGTCCGCGGACACGATGAAAGAGTTATCTGCGGGACATGTCTCAGGGATGTTTGAAACATGTTTGTTTTCGTTCACACATATGCATGCTTCAGAAACACGTGTGCACACAGATGCTTTTGTATGACCAATGTGACAAGACCGAGGAAAGAGCTCGCATCGGACAGTGTCTGCATGACTGTCCTTTGTATACGATATATGCGGAGAGAACGTCGTTTGCTTCTTGCGCAGGGGCACGGTGTAGGAATGACGTCAGAACGACGCCGAGTTCTGATTGGCTTTGATTGGAACTAGGATAGTGGGTAGACCTCAATGCTAGGTGCCTTCAGATCTACCCACTATTTTTTTTAATCAGCCAATGAGAGCTCGGGGCTCTGACATCATCGCAACCCCGTGTGCAAGACGCAAACGAACTTGCACTCCGCATTAGCGGAGTGAGCGCGGCTTAAAGAGGTGTTGCTTCGGGGGCGTCCCTGAGAGAAATTTCTCGATGTGAAATGACCTTCTCACGGGGCCATTCGCGGCACCATATATATTAAATCTGAGTCAACGCATATACGGGCTGCAATTGAGTGCAGTTTACCCCAAGCGCTATCATATCTTCCTCACTACACTGTTAGAATATTCAGTGACCCCGGTGTTAACTCCTTTGCACAAAAAGAAAATCGAAAAAAATAAGAAAGTTAAAAAAAAAACGTGACACATAAAGTGGTGTTTGCGTTCCGTCGTGTTAAACTAAAGACGCGCTCTCGGGCAGTAAAACGAACATGACAAGACATAATGCGCGTCAGAAACGTTTGAACGGGATTTCTTTGGAAGGAAGCGATGCAAATTATACGAGTTGCGTTGAATAACGCATTCGGGTCAGGCAGACGACATAAAACCGTCTTTCGCACTTGCCAGAGAGTGTTTCTTATTAATGAACGAAATAACCGCGATATGTATATGGAGCGCGAGGCCTTCCGTCTGAGAGGAGCCGGCGTAATATGGGACATAAAATCATAAAGGTATCAGATTTTACAGACATTTTTTAGAAAGGCGACTAATTTGAGGCGCGTGTAGAAATACCACACAAACGCTTGCAATCCAATGAGCCTCCAACAGTAAAGGCTGTGCATAGGTGAGCATGTTGGTGCCTAAATTACGAAAACAAAAAGACGGACACAGAGGACAATAGGTCGAGTTGTCTGTATTTTTTTCTGTGCTGTCTTCTGCATTGTCTTCTGTCTTATCTCACTACATTGTCGCCTATTGTAAACAACTTAATTTTCGCGAATTTTGCGAATCGCCTACGATTCGCAAGAAATAGGCCTAAGTGAACGATTAGCCAGGCGAAAAATTCGTGAAATATGTCACCACTTCGCAAGCTACACTGAGATGCTGTTCTTCTTTGAGTCACAATCTAACATCGGAGAAACACGCGCGCAGATGTTCTCGCCTGATCATTACACATACGTTTTATTAATACCATCGGAGCGTAAAGTATTTGAAAGAATATAATGGAATAAGCCGGAATTACGGTAGCTTTAAAGGGGACTTGATATTAATTTCGGGCTGGGATAAATGATTTGAGATTGGGGCTTTACTCATCGGACATCGTTTAGTGGGCCAAAAGAAAGAAAGTAGAAAGTCAAAAGCCAGCTTTTCGGTACGAACATATGAAGGTATAGCGGAGTATTTCGTACCTGTTTTCCTTCGAAAGCTGTCTGCCTTTTCCCCGTGGTACATCCACGGTATCCAAAAGTATGTCAGCCATCCCCAGCTCACACACTGGACACTAGAACTGCGTCACTCAGACGTATGCGCTCGTCAACAATCAATCCATCGACGAATATTTGGATTCGCGTTCGTGGCCAATAACTGTGCCCTGACGGAACTTATCATCACTTGTGAATGACAAGCTCTATGGAGCACTTAAAGAGCACGTGAGAAGCTTGGAGTCAGCGCACCGGTGCCCAAGCATATCACCACCACGTGACTTCTCGATTGGCTTTGGAGTTAAAAATTAAAGCTAAGGAGGAAGAAGTTGAAAAATCGTTTCGTGGTCCCAGGGATAACGAAATTTCGGCGCTTATTTCTTGGTCTATACGTGTTCAAGGGAGCAGTATCCCATGGGACACACCAATCTCTCGTTAAAAAAAGACACAAAAAGGAATTTTAAAACGAATTAAACGATTAGCAAAAGGCACCTGGTGGATATCGCTCAAGCCTCGTACGTAATGTGCGTCTAGGGACATTGACAGGTAGTGACGATGCCTGTCTCGCCTAGAACTCTAGCCTCACTGGTGCCTCATGCGTGCAAGCATGAGCATCGTGCGCGTGAACGTAGCTTTGACAAGCTTGTAATTGCACGCACTTGCCCGCACGAGCAGAGACATGGCGGCGTATCCAGATGCCCTGCTTAGCGCAATCGTCTTGTCAACGTCAGCCTCGCGCCGCAGCTTTGCTCGTCCCGAGACAGTCTACGTCACGATTGCGCCGGATGTCACGTGCTCTCCGCTGGCTGCTCTCTCAGCGCTCGCCAGAGTGGGATGTTTATGACGACATATACAGTCATTCGCTCAAAATTCAAACGTGCGATTGTCATTTAGGGGTATTGTGGACCATGTTCGGCCTATTTCGGAACATTTCTGATTGTGCTCTACTGCAGGAAGACATCAACGCCATCTGTCAATGGTGTAAAGATAACGGGCTTGATCTTAACATTGGAAAAACAAATGTAATATCTTTCACGCGTAAGACTAATCAAACTCACTTTCTGTACTACTTAGAAAATTCGTCGATTACTCGAGTTACGATTGTGAAAGATCTGGGAGTGATGCTAGACTCCAAACTCAACTTTAACTCGCACGCGACATACGTTGTGAGCTCTTGTTTTCGTCTTTTCGGTGCAATTTCAAGATTTAGTAAGTGTTTTTCAAGTGTTTACCTTTTCTACGTACTTTATCGAAACATAGTTCTTCCAAAACATGACTTCTGCACTGTGATTTGGAACAGCCTTAGTGCTACAGCTTCCAATAATGTTGAACGCGTACAGAAAAGATTTGCCAGAACTTACCATTTTAGATCCCCATCACACGATCTTTATGATTACAACGAAGTGCTTAGACAATTGCAAATCACTAACCTTGCATCAAGACGATGCTCGTGCGACCTTTTATTCTTGTTTAAATGCATACATTCTTATCACGATATTAGCTCTCTGGTCACATCTATTAACTACCATATACCCGGTAGAAATGTTCGTTCTAGTCGCACTTTCCATGTCAATTACAGCGATTTCACGTCACCCTCGGACTGACTGCAAAACTACTTCAATCATCTGGAATCAGATGGCATTGACATTTTCAACCCTAACCAACCTCATTTTAGGAAGTGCTTGCTTCGTGTATTGAAATAATGTTCATGCTTTGCAACTATTCAATTCCTGTGTTTTCCTTTAGAGCGTTTATATGCTATCTGAAATGTTACTAACAAGTGCACCAATGTATAGGCTTTGGCTGTTTTTGGGCACTCAAAATAAACAAACAAACAAACAAACAAACAAACAAACAAACAAACAAACGACGGCTATATTTCAAATTGCGTTGAAGTATCCCTTAAAGACTCTTTTTGTTATTACCTCCTGGGTTTTCTTCTTTTTCTTATTCGCGAAAATTAGAATTTAGGAATAATGACCCCGATTTGAGAAGATTCCAGCCCGCGAAAATTAGGTCGTTTACAGCATATTGTCGTCTACGTCCATCTTTCGTTCTGGTAACAGGGGCCGGTTCACAAATTTGACTTTGCGTGTCACAAAGCGGGTTGCGACCGCTTATAGCTGCATACGACGAGTAAACACACTGGCGGCATCTACCGGATGGCCCCGGAGCGATTCCGATCTGCGCATATTTTCTTATGTTTTACGCGTTATTCTTTCCCAACGGGCTCGAAATAGTACTACGTTACAAGCGACCATGTCTCATAGACAGTGCGTGCATCTGAGCTCACAAATACTCGAGACAATTTCGGCCCAGTTTATACGTAGATCGAAAGTATTTCAAGGCTAGCCAATAGATGGCGTCAGTGTGCGGTCACAGCGCACTCAGTCACGCTCAAAAGCAAACCTGTGAAGCAGCCTTAACGTCTCCCGACACAAGTTGCACCACTTGACGGTAACTTAGCAACCGCGTCAAGTGTGCGAAAACAAAGTGGCGAGAGATGGCGCTGGCACGAGAGAAATGGCGGTGACACCTGGGTAATAATGGAGGCCATTGGCTGGCACCTTACAGTCGCAAGCTTAACATGTTAATCGTTCGCACTAACACTACTTCAAAATGGAGTATGAGTTGCGAAGGTAAACATTTCTGGCCGATTGAAGCTTGCGTCTACTCACGTTGTTTGAGCGCAAAGATTAATTCAAAATCGTGTAACAAAAATTGAGCGTTGCAATGCCAGACGAATATATAAATTCCCACAGCTGAAAAATGCATTCTTCTAGTTTCACCCTGGTATGATAATCACATAATTAATTGGTCACTATGTACATACGCATGCGTCTGGTATATATTTTTATTATTTTGTTACGTGGTGCTGCGTGCTTAGCATCTTGCAGGTAATGAGAGCTGTTAAAAATGTAGTCTATATATCTGTTCTAAGAACTCCGACATCGACGTTCGGGGGACAAGTTTATAAAACAACCAAAATAATAAATAATTAATTTATTCCGTCAACGTTGATGTTGGTTCAATGTTAGTCGTTTTTGGTTTAATCTTTTTTTTAAATTTAGTTTCTATTTTTAACACTGGCATGAGTATGCTACGTAGGGGAAAATCGCACACATTCTAAAACCAAACACAAAGCCCGCCAAAGTCCTGACGACTTTTCCTACACATTCCACATTCCACGGCGTTGCCTCTTAGCATTCAAAACATCTGGTTTCTTCGGTTTGTTCACATCGGACAGTAAATCAAAGAATTACTGCCGGAGGCCAAACTCGTGTTCTCTGACACTTCTTTCATTTCGGCATTCCCAAAACCAAAACGCGCAAAAAATGCAAGCTATAACAAAAAAAAAAAATCATTTTTTTTTTTACGAGATGTAAAGAGGAGGTAAGATGGCTACGCACATAGACATAGCAAAAAGAAAGTGTGGGCGCGAGGCACGACTGATGTCATTAGAGAACGCGGCCGATCGCGTCATGACGCGGAAGCAAGTTTCCTTACAAGGCACGCCTGCTATGTAACGCAACCTAACCTAGACCCGCCCTAAACGTAACGCGCTTCGTAACCCAAATTCACGAAAACGACGCGTTCTTGACGTCATATTGAGATTCGCTTAGCGCAGATGTCTCCCAAACTGTGCGTCGCGATCCCCCCCAAAAAAAAGAGGGGGGGGGGGGGGGGTCACGACAGGTTTACAGGGGGTCGCAAAGCGGCTCTAATACCTGAAAACAAAAATAAAAACTTAACTTCATCTTTTTTTTTTTTGGCGGTGGCGTCGATGAAAACAGAGCATAGGTCGCAGCTGAACGTCGAGCCGGAACTGAAAGGTGCAAAATCTAAACCGCACCTTCGCCATGAAAAAAAAACGAAAAGAGACCGGGTTGCAACAAACAAGCTTCACTTTAGTAATTAGAACAAATCATTCCTGCTAACATAGGATTTCTTTTTCTTTTTTTTTTCTGGGACGATATTTGGCTACGTTTCTTTACCCGGACTATATCAATTGTCCGATAAAATTGAAGTGTTAATTCTGGGCATTACTGTTCATGCATGCCCTGAAATTGAAGAGCATGTTGGATCGCGAAAAACCATCCGGAGGAAAGGGGGGAGGTATTTTGTATTTTCGACGGGTCGCAGGGTAGCAGAGTTGCTTTCTCATCAAACTAACCTCTAAACATGTTGTTATATGTATTCCAATTGTTTTTCTTTTACCACTATAGTTTCCGACACTTAGATTGCGGCAATATCCCATACAAACCCCTGAGCAGCAATCAGGAAGCTAGGAGAGCGGACATACTGACTGGACACTTATCGCTTTCGGTGTCAGTCACGCCCCTGACTGCCACGGAAAGCGCAAGGAAAACAAACCGGGGAGAGATCCGGGCATCTGATCACTGCTCCGCACCAAATAAGATTGAGTCGTTTGACGATGAGGACGCGCTCAACAACAAACCACGAGGCAACATAATAAATCACACACCCCGCGTGCTTTGAAGCCGTCAGTAACTACACGATGAAACATGTAAGGTAGTAGGCCCCTTTCGAAGGACTGCCCTCTGCTGGACGCTGCGGAATTCCTACGCAATGGTCGAAAAAATGTGGTGAGCGTAGTGATGCTGCACTTCCGATGCTGTTTGATTCGCTCGTCGGCTCGTGGCGTTGGCCGTGCTCCGACATACGCAATCTTATGGAATGACTTGTACGTTCCACGATGTCAGTTGTTCCGCCATGTTGCAGTGGTTCCGACCTTCTATAGTCGTTGACAGGTCAAGAAGGAAGTGGAGGCTCCTCCCACCCCTTTCCACTTCAGCGGAGCGAACGGTGGAGAGGAGGTCGCCTCCTCTCCACCGTTCGCTCTACTAAAGTGGAAAGGGGTGGGAGGAGCTTCCACTTCCTTCTTGACCTGTCAACGACTATAGTTATCGACACGCGACTTTCGAAAGGGGTCTACTGACATACACCCCATGTGCAACGTTAGTCTCGAGTAAGCTTGTTTATGATGCATAAACGAGTTTCCAGCGCTACTGAACACTACTCGCAAGAATATTCTAACCCTTTCGTCTTTTATGTTTTATGCGTTTGTTTTCGTGTCAGTATATTTTTTTAATACTTTGTGCACCAATAAAGTAGCATAAAGATGGTTGAGTTAATACTCCCAATGAACTAATAATAATAAAAATATTGAAAATCCTCGCACTCATTGGCAATTATATAATTTAACACGGATAACGACGTACTAAACATGCGATACCGGTCGTGCACCCAGAGCGCCGATTATTGCTGTACGTGCTCGGTATCCACTTCTGAAATGCCAGAAAAAGTTGTCCCCGAGTACAGAGCAAGATATGTTTCCGGTAAAAAGGATTCAGGCTGACGCTGATCCCGTGCAACTGGGACACTCGTTGCTTTCACAGGCTTACAGCTGACTCCTTGGAACAAAACATACATAGCGAAAGTCCTTGCTATGGCGAAAATGAAAATGCGCGATAGGCGGGCCATGAAATTGGGGCCACTTTGCCGTTACACCTGAAACGCCGTGCGCTTGGGACGCCTATAGCAGTAGCGAGCTCCTCAAATCTCTGGTGGTTTTTTCGATTATCTATCAAAAAGCAACCCGAGAAAAATGTTATCCAGCTTCGCAGTGGACGCAGGCGCCCCACCCACTCCCACCAGAGACTATCAGAGGTCAAACTAGGAGGAAAATCGAATTCGGTTGAAATCACTTTAAATTCAACGCAAAAACGAGAAAACAAAATAAAGCACGAAGTAACTGCTGTAGGACCGATCGGACGAACTAATCTTTGCGCAATAAACGAGGCCGCGTTCAAACTTTGCACTTCGTTTCACCACGAGTACGAGCCCAGTCAGAAGCAGACTTGTGCTCGTTACTTGAAAAATGTAATGGATTACAATTACAAATTACCGAGCCTCAAATGTAATGCATTACAGTTCCAAATTACTTTCGCTGAAAAGCAACGGATTACTTTATTCGTCAGGTTACAAATTACTTTCACGTTACTTTTTCCGTACACTTATCCAGAAAACGATAGAAACAATTTTGATATTTTTCAAAAAATGTTCTGCAACACTACTTTTCATTTCTCACACGCCCGTATTATGGTAGTCCTTGTAAAAATAAAATATTGTCTTTAAAGGGACCATGAAATGACCTTTTTACTTTTGCCAGATAACGTTTACGTTAAACCTTCAACGCTCACTCAATGCCGAACAGGCATCCGTTTTCGTCTCGGTTTTATTAACTTCTACACACAAAAAAATAATGAAATATCGACTTTTTCTTTCTCTCAACTGACCGCAAAACAAGTTGCGGCGTAATTTTGACGGTCGTGACGTACGCTGGGACAGGAACCGGAAGTTCTCTCGGCAGTAGGAGAATGGGAGCGTTAGCGGTGGCGAGTTGGGGTGCTCCGGTAGGTCTTACTGCGCTGATGTCACCGACGTATTTTCTGAATCGGCGCCTCTCATCGCCGCGATAACCATGGACACATCGCAGCTGAGCGAAATTCAATGAGATATGTTGCGCTACAGCGACAGCATGGGACTAGTCCCATACGCCGGTATGCCTGTTGGGAAGTGCGGCGAGTCTTCCGGTGAAGACTTCAGAAGTCAACCCAACTGTCATTGTTGGTAAAAGGCGGCCCGTGTCAGTCGTTTGCAAAGCGACGTAGATGGAAACAAATTGCCACGGCGTTTTTCGCGGCCTAAGAGATGCAGGAGCACGCCGACGTTAAAAAAGATACGTTTGAACTACGACAGTGTCAGCAAGAGCCACGTAAATACCTGTTCACACTCGGAGCGGACGCGCGTTTGATGGAAGTGCTGTATTCGCGTTGTTGGTAAGCGCTTCGGGTCCGATCTTTTACGATTGCAACTCGATACTGACGTGACACTCGGCAAAGGAAGGTTGGACCGGCATTGCACGTAGCTCCCACAAACTGTTATAGCTCGACAGTGACGTGCAGTCGTGTCAGAATAAAAATGGCATACTAATAACAAAGTGTACATACCGCGTTACGAAAGTAATCCATACGGCGTTTATTTGAGCTCTATATCACACAAAGCAAGAAGATAGAATCGACGAGTCCCTTTTCGACGACAGTGTTCGTCAACACTGCCTCGGAAAATAAAGGGGAAGAGATTGACCTCGCTTCTTAATCTAAAACTGAGGTCAGCGATCAAACTATAATACGGGAAGGGTCCACAAGGGCCGCGCGAGCATATTCCATTCAGCACGCCAACCGGTCGTGGGCAGACGGTCTTGGCCAAGGACCGTTGAAGCAACGCAGCACTGAGTCGGAGTGCCTGCTAGGCCTACCTGCCGAGTTCGGTGGATTCGTAGCCGTTGTAGCTTCTCTCGGGTGTTTGTGGATCCAGCGTTCTTGTTCGTCGTGGTCTGGTTCAGCGTACTTTTTCTTGCTGCTTGAAGTCGGGACGCGCGAGAAGAACACGTAGAAAAATAAACGTTCGTTGGTCGTCGCGACTACACCGTGGTCGCGACCAACGACGCGTCGGCCCTTTTGCGCAGGCGCAGTAGGGTCTTTTTCTTGCTTCGTTTACCACACGATAGATGGCGCTTGGCTCTCAGCATTATCAAATTTGGCAATTTTCGTCACATCTCTAATTATGCTACAAAATGTGGATCTGAATATTATTTAACAAAACTTTTAGGAAGCACTCGCCGGCTATTTATTGTTTGCGATCGCGGTGCTGGTGAGGTAGGCTCTTACCCAATAGGCGACGTGGATTCGGCTGACGTGCTGCAATTCCGCGGATGCATCGTAGTGAAAAAGCAGAGAGCTTTCGAAGGAAAGAAGGCACAAAAGAGTCCAGTTTTCTTTTAAAAGTTCTATTGCGAAGAATTTTTTTTGGCTCCCTATTTTTTGTTTTTGTGTTTTTGTTTTCACACCTTTTACGACGATCGGTGGATGAAATGCGATTTCAGAATCGTTTCATGGTCCCTTTAAGAGAAAGAGTGTAGGTGCACTCCGCTCACCTGTAAGCTGACAAGGCACCGAAAGCTGCAACCACACCCGCCATCCCGCTAGCTTGCGGCCTCCGGAAATGATCCCTGAAATTGTGCAGACAAAGCTAGCGGTGCACATAATCAGTAGCAGCGTTTACCTCCGCTACGAGATTCGAAGCTAAAAAAGCGATCTACGAAAGCTCCTTTTCACTCGGGTGTTTCACCTGTTATTCACAAGCCTCGCGCCGAGCGCTTTTCAGCCGTGCCTATACTTTGTTTCACCTTATGTGCGAGCGAAGGCAAAGCTGGAAGCGCGAGCACGAAAGCTCCGTGCGTTCAGGCTTTGCTCGAGCGCGCGATCTAGGGAGAAACGTTAAAAAGCGCTGGTCTCGTGCTTCTAGCTTTGGCTTCACTCGTAGATAAAGTGAAATGAAGTATAGAGAGCGTGCTATACTTCGTTTCAGCTTGGGTCCAGACGCAGGCGATGCTACAAGCGCGAGCTCCGGGCTTTCAGCGTCCCTGCCAAGCACGCGCGCTCGTGCAATGCAAGCACTGCTCAGGGCCACACGCTCGCGCTCGCAGCATCGGCTGCGTTTGGACCCAAGCTGAAACGAAGTACAGAATGCAGTAGCGCACATGAAAGAGCAAGAGAACTCGACTCCCTCGCGCGAGGCTACATCGTCTGTTACAGGAGTTGTGAACCCGCGAATCGAGGGGGTACGGACTCGCGTTTGATGTCTGTGCAGGTAGCGGGAGACGTCGAAGAAGTTGGAAAGGGTGAATCGGTGTAAAAGACAAAAACAAATAAACACGAAGAGCTTTCTCCTGCCCGGGAGAAGAAGAAAACACGATGGAAGGCGACGGAGAACCTACTCGGCCTTGTGTTACTTGATATTTGTCTTTCGTATATTCGTACATGCCTTGCCCGTTTTTCTAGAGGTTCTAGTGAACGGTCATACAAAAAAACGTGTTTTCTTTTCGGCATTCAACGCTTGTCCTGTGTGCTTCTTCGTCTTTTTGTCCCGTCTTTTTTTCGCTATTTTTAATATGAATGTCCATTACCAACTTGCCCAGCAGACCAAGCTTTTACAATTTTTTCGGCTATTCTCCCCTTTTGATGTTTTCTATTTTATTGAACTTGCTCTCCTTATGCTGTTGAATGCTCTGCTCGTATTGCTCCAGTTGCTGTTTTATGCTCATATTTTTAAAAAGTAACGAGTAATTAAAGTAATCCGTTACCAATATGTTGTAACGAAACTACATTACAAAATACTTTCGAAAAAAGTAACGTGGCAATTAAAAGATGACTTAAAAAACTAACGGATTAAAAGTAATCCGTTACTTGTAACGGATCACTCTCAAGTCTGGTCAGGGGTTACGTATATACAAATACGCACACGAATATTGCCCCGCGCGTCATCGAGCGAGCCCGCGCGTGGCCGAAGAATAAAGAAGAAAAAAACGCGCGTGGCCGAATGGTTATTGTGCTTGGCTTTCGCGCGGAGGCCCCTGGTTCCATTCCTGGAAGCTGGACACTCCTTTTGTTTGTTCTTTCAATTTAGTGTTCTCTTGAGTTCGAGAACCCTGTCGCCTGATCGAGGTACGAATGTTCTACTCGCCGAACGTTCTACGCCGAATGTTCCAGAAACACAAGCGGGTACAAAAGGTGCTCCGCATCGCGGTCTGAGGGCAGTCTCGCTTCTTGCGCTCGATCGTGCTACTCCGACGACCCTCGACGCCTGCGACGCTACCCCTTTGTATTTTTCTTTTGAGCACAAGTTCGCCTCTATTTAACGTTTAGTTTCCCACTGCATTAACCTTCGCTCTGCCTGTCATTCGTACAGACAATAAGGCCGTGCGAAGATTCCTTGACTACTGGCGTACCATCGGCGCTTCGTTCGCGATTGGATATTTCGCATTGCTCACGACCTCCCGAAGGACGCCGAGAAGTTCGAATGGGCCGAGGAGCAGCAGCAGAAGGCATTTGACGAGGTCAACCGACAACTCCAGATGAAAAAACAGTGAGTGCGCAGGCGAGCTGGTGGATGTCGTTCATGATGTAGAATAGCCGAGGTCCCAAGTGTTCAAGGTCCCAAGTTTTCAGTTTGGGGTTCAGGTCACCGTTTACGGTTCAGGTGAAGACTCAGTAGACCAGTGTGGGTAGGATTGTATAACAAAAGATGACTTTGTGATGTCCGTGGTCGGTGATTAAATTGTGAATATATAAGGCTTCGAGGAAATAAAACGCAGTAGCTGAGTTTGAGACGTTCTTTTCCCCCGTCTTTTTTCTTCGACCAAGTTTCCCAGCTTTTACCAGAGTCTCGAGTATTCTACATCATGATCAACTCCGGTCAGGATGCGGAAACCGAAATTCCCGCAGACGTAAGTAACGCAGGACTTGGCGCAATACTGGTTCAAGTGCAAGAAGGCACCAAGCGAGTCATCCCCTATGCAAGTCGGACTGTCCAAGACGGAGCTAAATTACTTCACTGACTGAAAAAGAGTGTCTTGCGGTCGTTCGGTTTGTACGGAACGGGCTCCAGTACTTGTACGGGAGCCCGTTCCGTGCTGTCACGGACCACTACTCGCTCTGCTGGCTTGCGAGCATCAAGGACCCTTCAGGACGCCTCGCTCGATGGAGTCTCTGACTGCAGGAGTCTCAACATGACTCTGGTCTACAAGTCAGGTCGCAAGCGATGCGACGCCGACTGCCTGTCCAGAGCTCCTGTCAAGACACCTCCCGGCAGCAGCGACGACAATGACGACGAGTGCTTCCTAGGCGCAGTGAACATCGATGACATGGCACGACGTCAAAGAGACGACCCCGAGCTGCGCTCACTAATCGAGCACCTCCGAAGGACGAGGGAGTATTATTCCCTGTGTTTTCTCGAGAGCCCTGCCGACCTTCGTTATTCGACAAGGTGTACTTTACAAGAAGAACTTCGGAGACAGCAAGTCGCCATGGCTGCTGGTAATTCCTACCGACCCAGAGAAATCTTCCAAGCCTGCCACGACGACCCGACGTCCGGACACCTTGGTTACAGCCGTACGCTGGCCCGAATTCATGAGAGATTACTGGCCCAAGCTCCAGAAGACCGTTCACCTCTACACACGCGCGTGCCATGAGTGCCAGCGACGCAAGAAACCGCCCACTAAGCCGGAAGGTCCCCTGCAGCTGATTCCTCCCCCGGCTGTACCGTTCCAGCAGATCGGAATGGTTCTACTTAGTCCTTTTCCACCGTCGAAGTTTGGAAACCGCTGGATAATCGTAGCCACCTATTATTTCACCCGGTACGCCAAGACAAAAGCCCTTCCGTAAGGAATGGCCGTGGAAGTCATCAAGTTCTTCGTCGAATCGGTTGTCCTTCGACATGGCGCTCCACAAGTACTCATTGCAGATCGGGGTAGTCATTCAAGGCGCATCTGACTCAGGAGATACTCGTCTGAGCCACACCGAACACTGTCGAACCACCGCATACCATCCGCAAACCAACGGACTAACGAAGCGGCCCAACAAGATCATCGCCGACATGATCGCTATGTACGTTAACGTTGAGCACAGGACATGGACGAAATGTTGCCGTACGTCACGTTTGCCTACAACACTGCAGTTCAAGAAACCACACCATTCCAGCTGGTGCATGGCAGAAAAGTAACAACGATGCTCGACGCAATGCTACCCCACGACCCAGCAGACGACGGAACCGGTGACGCCCAGTTGATAACCCAACGACCAGAGAGGCTCGGCAGCCAGTCGGACTCGACTTCAGGACCCACAAAGTGTTGACACTCGCTGGTACAACCTTCGTCGCCGCGACGTCCACTTCCAACTCGGAGTCAGTGTATGGGTGTGGATATACCGATTCACCGCCGCGGTCTCAACGAGAAGCTGTTAAAACGGTAATTCGGACCCTACAAGGTGCTTCGTCGGCTCGGGGATGTGAACTACGAGGTGATGATCGACGGAACACGGACTACATCACGTCGCCCCCTGCGACCGTAAGTCGTCCACGTCGTCCGCCTCAAACCGTACTACGCTCGATGGGCCTCCTGCGTTGCCCAGGGGTGCTGCGAAAAGGGACTTGTTAGGCCTTGTTTTGGGTAGTACAAACTCGAGCGTCTCAAACTGTCAGGCATGCAGAAGTGTGCCTCCTCTGGTGCGGAGCGCGAGATCACGATGACAATATAAAGAAACAACAAAATCCGAACGCCGTCAAAGCTAAGACGCTAAGAGCGCGAGCCATGAGATGCCGTTCCACGCGTTCCAAAGAAGACATGACAAAGAAAAAGAAAATGAAAGCGTCGCGGCACAGGTGTTTCGACGTCACCACCCAGAGATAATAGACGCGTACCCTAGCGGTGGTGTCATGAATTTGGCACCTTTGATTGTCTTGAGGCGTTGAGTCTGGCCGATTTTTGGCGTCCAAAGGTGTTTTTCGTTCTTCAGCACCAGGCAGAATTAAAAAGCTCGACCAACGTGCCATAAATAGTGCGAGGCTCAATCAGGTGAGCTTGTACTACCCAAAACGAGGGCGCTACGGTGTGTTCAAAGCTTCAGCGCAGGAGGCCTATAGGACTGCGAACTGTGTTTTTGTATACTCCGTTTCACCTTATGTTGTACCGCAGCAAAGGCTAGAAGCGCGAGCTGATAGCGTTGGCAGCTGCCCTGGGGGCATGAGAGCTTGTGCCGCCGAGATGTGCCCTAGAGCAAGGAGCTCGCGCTTGTAGCCTTCTCCTGCGGTACGACACAAGGTGAAACAGAGTATAGTACGCTCGATAGGACTGTATTTTACAAGCCTACGCAGTTTCCACCCTTTTTGTTTGTTTTGGCCGTTTTGTTCCCTGGCACGTTGTATCGAGACGATACGCTTTTAGAAGGGCGGAGTAATGCCACGCGCGTCGTCGAGCGAGCGCGCGCGTGGCCGAATGGTTACCGAGCTTGGCTTTCGCGCGGAGGCCCAAAGTTCTATTCTTGAAAGCGGACACTCCTTTTATTTTTCCCTTTCAATTTAGCGTACTCATAAGTTCTGAGAGTCTTGTCATCTGATTGAGGTACCAATGTTCTACGCGCCGAGCGGTCTACGTCGAATGTTCCAAAAACCCACGCGGGTACAAAAGGTGCTCCGCGTAACGGTCCGAGGGCAGTCTTGCTCTTGCACCTGATCGTGCTACTCCGGCGACCTTCGACACCTGCGACGCTACCCCTTTGTATTTTTGTTTTGGGCACAAGTTCGCCTCTATTAAACGTTTAGTTTCCTACTGCACTAACCTTCTCTCTGCCTGTCATTCGTGAGCGGTGATTATTTTACTTTAAGCAATTAATATATTAATGTATACGGAAATTTGCATATACACGCGAAACATTTTTGGCAATTAAGCTAATGCTATGGGTACCGAAGCGGTCGTGCACCCAGAGCGCCGATTATTGCGGTGCATGCTCGGTGTCCACTTCTCGAATGCCAGAAAAGAGTTGTTCCCGAGTACAGAGCAAGATATGTTTCCGGTAAAAGGAATCAGGCTGACGCCGATCCCGTGTAACTGGGACACTCGTTGCTTACACAGGCTTACAGCTGACTTCTGGAACGACACATACATAACGAAAATCCTTGCTGAGGCGAAAACGAAAACGCGCGATAGGCGGGTCATAAAACTTGGACCACTTTGCCATTACACCTGAAACGCCGTGCAAGTGGAACGCCTATAGCAGTAGCGAGCCGCTCAAATCTCCGGTGGTTTTTTCGATTATCTATCAAAAAGCAACGCGAGGAAAATATTATCCAGACTCGCACTAGCCGCACGCGTCCCACCCAGCACCGCTAGAAACTGTCACAGATTAAACGATGCAGAAAATCGAATTCGGTTCAAATCACGTTAAGTTCAACGCAAAAACGAACAAACAAAATAATGCACTAAGCAAATGCTGCAAGACCGATCGGACCAACTAATCGTTGCGCGATAAACCAGGCCGCGTTTAAACTCTGTACTTCGTTTCACCACGAGTACGAGCGCAGTCAAGGGTTAGAATACACAAAATGCGGACACGCATATATTAAAAGCGCGAGCTGCACGCACGGCACATTCACTGCGCTTGATTGACTTTAAAGCTAATACCAAACTAAAAACAAAAAAACAATAATAAAAAAAACACGGCAGTCGTAACATTACGGTAGTTCAAGAATAGTGGGTCCCAACGCTTTGGGTTCTCCCAGCAGCTTGAATGTCGCATTGCGCGTGCGCAGAACTTCTGAGCTGGAACAGGGCTACAACCTTAGCTGCACGGGGCACCCAAAGCGTTAGGGCCCCATTTTTAAAACTGTACCACTAGCGAGTTCTAGAACGGCGTACGCAAAAGCTTTGCCTACGCGAAGGAATAGCGTCGTCGTCGCTTCGCAGGCGCCGAGCCCATACCGCGTTTTTCGGTTGCTGCATTGTGACGACGATATTTCCTCGCGTGTGCCATTCTAAAACTCGCTATTTCGCTTTCGAGTCAGGCTTGATTGGTCAGCTCATAGCGTTCACCGCGTCTCGGACTTTAAATGGAACAAAGTATATAACAAACGTTAGCAACTCAGTAAAACCAATAAATGGTGCGCAAAACAAGCGGTGCGCATACGAGCACGCCTTCTAGATAACAAGGCCGCAATGCTGAATTATCGACGTCACCTAAAGAAGGCCAACGCGGTGCGCAGATTACACACGAAGGCTGCCTTCGGCTCGACTCGTGTTCTCTCTGATTGGACACGAGTATACCAGCCGACTGCTGACACAGCGCCTGTGTCCAATATTCGCCTTCGCCTTCTTTAGTTGACGCCAAAGAATTCAGCACATCGGCCTTGTTTATCTAAGAGGAGTTGTGCGTATACGAGTAGCACCTTCTAAACCCCTAGCAAGCGAACAGACCGTGCAAGCCGAGGAAGTTCCGAGTTTGAGATTTGACGCGTCGTCCCGCTCCATCGATGGAAACAAAGGGAAAAGAAAGACCAGTGGAAGAAAAGAAAGAATGCAGTGCCGCCACCGAAGGAACCGATCAGACCGACGAATGAAAGAATAAAGAGAGGCCATTGTTACGCGAACAAGTGGCGGTGGCACGCTTGATGAAGCACCGAGGTCTTCTACTTAACACCCGCAGTGTAGCTTTTTTATTTTATGTTTTAGTCTTTCTTCGATGGCGTAATAGAAAAATCAAATGCATCGCGCGTGGTTGGCACTGCATAACTGCGAGGTCAGTCCTCGGAAT
Source organism: Ixodes ricinus (assembly GCA_037355805.1). Classification (NCBI taxonomy): domain Eukaryota; kingdom Metazoa; phylum Arthropoda; class Arachnida; order Ixodida; family Ixodidae; genus Ixodes; species Ixodes ricinus. The sequence continues at coordinate 26,707 of JAZHYW010014302.1, read as the reverse complement.
ACGCGGTGTAGTACTTTGCTTCACACGGGAGGCAGCAGAGCGAGTGCGCTACTGCGAAGGCCTTCGACCAATCGGTGGGGCATCCAACCGGTTTTATCTGGAAAGCGAGGCAACAACGGCCGATCAAACGTGGACACTTTATATTCGTATGCGGCTCAAAAACTAAAGATCTAAAGGGGAAAAAAATAGTACTGTTGAGAGGGTGCTACGTGCGAGTGCGTTTAGACATATGCTATAAGCTGCGAGACCATCGTGTTCTTATTCTCTGCATCCAGTTTTTCTTTTTCTTTTTTTGTTTTACAAGTTGTCTGTGTAGTGAGTGACAATACTGGAAAGTCCGCGGGCTTACGTGAAACATCGGTAGGAGTGATTAGGTGTTGGTGACATCAGCTGGGCCTTCTACTAGAAGAGTTCTGCGCACGTGCCTGCTGTCTTCCATCTAGCGGGTGACTACCGCACTTTCTTCGGTGGCCAAAGAAACTGATACTTCGTAACGGTCACCACTGTCCGGGACAATAAGAACAATCCAACTGGTGGCCTTTAGAGGCTACTTCAAAAATGTTATCCAAACCTTTACAAAAAAAAAGAAGACCAAAAAAGTGTTTTATTTTGTTACCGTTGAATGCTGTTATTCATTAAAGGGGCGATGCAACAATTTTTGTACTTTGCGCAAATACCGCTTAGAACGGATCCCTGACGTTGATGACCTATGAAACACGCGTTCGTTTTTCACCCCACGCAATAGAAGTCCCAGAAACAAATTAAAGAAAACGAGCAGCGTTCACCCCCTCAACTCGCAGCCAGAACAAGCGGCCACGTGACCTGGAATGGATTATATGCCGCCAATGTTGATCATAGCCACGCGCTGGGGTTGGCAAAGCACAGGACACGCGCTGAGTTCCAGACATTGTTATGGCTCGGCTATTGTCGTCGTTGAAGCGATTGGACACGGGCCACTAGCGGAATGCTTCTCGAGCTAGTAATTATCACGAGCCCAAATCGAGCGCACACGCAATGCTCGGGTCCAATCTATGAACCGCATTCAAATATCGTCACTTGGGTGTACTGCGATCCCCACGCTACGTCATCAAATTTTGCAAAGAGAGATTGAATGAAAATGATCGCTTTTGTCCTTGAAATTACACCGCAACAAAGGAGTTTCTTGGCCAGTGGCGTTGCGTGCGAGTATCCTTGAGTCCCACCAGTGCCAGTAAGCTCGTGTAAAGTGAAAAACATTCCAACTGAATATCGTTGCACAGCTCCTTTAAGGCCTTTCGGCAAACCGTTACTGTTTTCCGCGTACTGCACTACAGAAGCCTTAGAAGCATGCTTTTAAGCGCGCGTCCCGTGGCTATAATGTCACCTGGGCGCGGGCTTAAAAGCATTCTACAAAGGCTCCGGCAGTTGCAACTTGCAATAGGTGGAGCACAGTAACGGTTTGCTAAAAGTCTATATTGCAATATAACGCCAAGTCATCAGGGGAAAAAAAACATAGATGCTAAAATTTTGAGCAATTCACCTTCTGAGGAAATGTCAATTAAATCAACCTTTCAAACGAAAAATATATTTTTTTTATTTTTTTAGAATATTTGGGTTCTGTCTGCATGGTAGACATACTGTACACTGCACAACACAGTCTGCGCGAACACGTTATCGGCGCCTTTTCACATATTACTCATACAGGGTATTAAACGACATTAAATTTCATCGCGTCAAATGCTACCGCGATTGAACACGTTTCACCACAATAATGGTGCGTATGATAGCCTTTAAATCCCAGGGTAGAAAAAAGAAATCGGACAATTGCTTGTCCGTGTTAATGGTGTTTCACTGCGCACAGTAGCAGACCAAATAAATAAAACAAAAAAGTCCCAACATGTTTGCCGTGCTTACTGGTACCACCCACCGAAAATAAGGATTTTCCTAATTTGCTCAGCACACACACACAAAAAAAAGAACCGCACCATTATAATCAAGTTTTATAGCATGCCTCAACAGTCATGCACACACAAGTTAAACACAGCTGTCAAGTTGAGCTCAGATTAGTGACGGAGTCTCGTTCCTATACGTTCTATTTCTCCTCGTCCACGACTGCACTCGCTTCAACGAGGTAGAGGGGCTTAGAGTGATAAACCGGAAGTTCGGAAGTGGCACCCCCCGGTTGCCGCCATTTTTTACGCAAAAGTGACCACACGTCACGTGACCTCACAAGAGCCGTGACGTCACCGGTAAGATGGCAGCGCCCAGAGCTGGGGAATGCGAGTTTGTTCGGTGCGCGGTAGCCGCGATGTGTAGCTGCTTTCCGACGACTTCGGTCTTCTTCGTGCTCGGTGACGCAGGTATAATGTGAAAATATGAAGAAATGAGACTTTATTACCTTTTCCTGCAAGATCGCCATGTATCATCTGGATATTAACACCTGCGAGACAGCATCAGCCGTATCGCCGTACCGGTGCTCGGATTCCCGGATATGTTCGAGGGTCGATAGAACTTTGAGTGCTTTTAGCATGCAATTTTCGCTTTCTTTTAGCTTTATTTGAATGTTGGGATGTCTGAGAATCGACGCGAAATGTATACGTCGGACGTAGGGCCTAGGGGAATTCGTTTCAGCCCTAGGTAACTGCATAATCACAGCCAACCTTTAGCGAGGAAGCTCCTGCGATTTTTACGTTTACGATATAACGTTTACGTTTACGTTATAACTCCTAGCATAATATATTCGCATTTTTCTAGGTTCGTTTGAACGTCTGAGAATCGAAGCGAAAGGTATACGTCGCGTGAGGACCTAGGGGAAGTTGTTTCAGCCCTGCGTCACCGAATAACCATAGAAACTTTTGGCGAGGAAGCTCCTGCGATCTTTAACCTTTTGTGCTAGTCGACGATTCTACATTCGATCGCTTTTCTTCCTTTTTTTGTGAGTGCGAATTGCACACTTATTTTCAGCTGCGAGGATGACGTTTTTATTGAGTGTGGGGATGAATAAATCGTTGCAGGCACCTGCCTCAATGCTATTCGACTTGCTATTTTTGGTGTACGCATAGATTAATTGCACATTTTTCTCTTTCGTGGGTTTTATTGCAGCAATACTTTTTTCATCAAGAGTGCATTGTATTAGTCGGTCAGTTATTTACTTGTTCTAGTTACCTCTACAAGATGATTCATATTTGTGTTCACCCCCTTGCCCGAAAAGCAGTCTTGTTGAAAAATGTTGACTACCATTCCTTTCGGTCTCTTCAATAGACTTCTTTCTAAAGTGTGGGCTGCCTATATTTCGTATTACCATAACCTGGAAAAAGGCAACCGCCACAGCCCCCTCGTGCCAATCAGATTGACGGAGTGAAGGAATGTGACAAATCTGTGCTGACGAGCACTCTGATGATATGTTGTCGTGTGCCTCTCTCCAACATGCATATTGACTCACCGAGACTGTAGCCTTCGTTGCTTGCCAAATTGTGATGGAACGAATTACAGTAGTTACTACTCTAATTACCTAAGGCCTTCATACTTTGGGCATTTGTTCGACAAGAATGTTATGTCCGCCATCACTGTGAACTCGGCTGAGCGCCTATTAGACTCGAATGCTGCATTAGCGTTCGACGTGAACTGGGCTTTGCATCGAAAAAAATGGCAACAGTTGTGTTGCTTGATGGGGTTTTGCAAAGGGTCTATTGTGTCATATGTATTGAAAGTGTCCTGCTATATAACAATGCATGAACACATACCATTAAACTAGATGCTCAGAGGTGTGTTTGTTTTTTGCAATTAACAAGTTACAGCAGTGTGCTTCAATGTTATTAGCATGTGCGTAGTTTTAAGTATCCTCTCTGCAGTGCCTACAAAGGCCCCTGGAGAGAATAAATTAATAAATAACATTTTCACATCACTGGAGTTGGTTTTCGGATGCGCCATATGTTCAGGAGAAGTGGAACGAGTGCAGCCCAATGCAACCAGTCTGGCATGTCCCATTAATTAATATTGAGGGGACAGAGATGCGAGTGTACTCAAACGTTCCAACATGTGCGGTGAACAGAATTCTTTGTGTAGAGACTCTGAAGGCATAAAGGCGAGCGGAAATATGTTTATTAGGTTAGTGTATCAAATATGTTGATTTCCACTTGATTACGTAACTATTGGTCCTTTGCAAACGGTTCCATAACGAGTTCTTTCTGCGACAGTCTCGTGTCAGGCGTTCAGTCATAGTACTTGTGCTGCTTGTTGTCGGATGACGCTCCTGGCACGTCGGTGTTCAGTTTGGTCGAGTGGCAACTTTGACCGACTGATGCCGTCTTGCAATCATACGTCATGTGCGGCCACTGACATCTGATGCACTGAAGCTGCAGTGCTGGCTTCTAATCCGCAAAGTTTCCTGGTAGTTTTCTGCATCAATGCAGCAAGCTCGGGCATGTATGAATGCTTCGGCGTTGGGGTGTCTCGTTGAATCGGCATTGAATAGTAACGGGTAGCCGATGATGGTCGTCGTGACTTTGTGGCATAAGTCGCCCTCGGATCGTCAGATGCCGCTTCGCTCGAAGAAGACTCCAGATGAATAGCCTGTCGAACTTGTTCCGAAACAATCTCGGCAATCAAAATAAAAGCCGGGCAACTGATGGCAGGAAGTAGCTTCCTGATCTCCGCCCGGACAACGTCGAGGATGTCAAGGATGCCTGGGAGGCTGGCGTCGAAGTCGCAGCTGGACGACTCGAGTGTCGAGAAGCTGGGGAGTTGTTGATAGTGACAGGCTCGGGCCTGCAGTGTACATTCAATGTTGGAAGCCGCGGTGATGTGAACCCTTCGACTGTTGTCGTGGAGTTGCGGACAAGGCTGCCGGAGGTGTTGTACCTCACATGAGGGACATGGGATTTTTAGCTTCTTGTCTTCTATAGAATCAGGGTTGGCGTGGGTGCTCGATCAAGCCCAAAACATCTTCCACGAAGGCGGTGACGCTCTCGTTGGGGCCGCATCCTGGACAGAATCAGGAATTCGGCTCTCCCGGCCAATGTTGGCTGATGAACGTGCACTTCAGCTCGATCTTCCAAACTTCCTACGACGTTAAGGAGGATTCGTTGTTCTCAAACCAGTGCCTGGCAGTTTCTTCCACGAGAAGTATAGCTTCTGCAGGAGCTGGTTGTCCATCTACCTACTGTGGCGGGCGACACGGTCATATATTTCAATCCAGCCCTCGACGTCTTCATACACTTTGCGTGAAAGGGCATCAGAGTGCGAGGTGCGACGGGCATGCATACGATGATGGGAGCGGACGTGGTTCGTTGTTACAGGTTTGCCATTGTTGGCTTAGTCAGCTTCGGTTTTTCTGGCAAAAGACCGAATTCCGGTGGTTCCTGCTGGTAGCAGCGACTTGCTCGGATTTCAGGTTCTTCGTGGTGCATTTCCAAGGTTCGTCCTTGCGGTACTCGCTCGTCTTGCGGTTTTTCTGCCGGGCTTGGGATAGGACTTGGCTTACGGCTCGCCAGGGCGTTTAGGACGCGGGATAATCGCTGCCTGTGTCTTGAATTGTTATCGGGCAACTCGGCTGAGGAGCCGCCTAGGGCCCACAGAGTGAAGTGGCTACGGGTAAAGTCGTGCAGCACCTCCACCAGAACATACAATACGACAGCTGAGCATGGCCTCGAACTTTCCAGAGATAGTAACATATGATAGAAAATAGCGACTGCTTAGCAAGCATCTGTGACAAGATACCGAAAACAGACAGGCATAAAGAGAGTCTATCCTGACCACTGCAACAAGCCAGGGCTTGTTTTAGAGGCATCCTGTTCAGAATCAACTCCTCGCCTCGAGGGTTTGTGACCGCCGTGGACGAAACTGAACTGAAATGGACGAGACCCGCTTTTCGTGCAATGAGCCGCTGCAAGACCGTCGTCGCAAAGCGACGTGAACGAATGGGACCGGGTAGGTAACACGCGCGATGAAATGTCCCAGCGGCAGCTTCTGCAATTCGCGTCGAGGCGTTGAGGAAACGTGCATGTCGCAGCGAAACGCGCGACGGACGAGCGGAATCAATACCAACTGCAACACCCGTGCTCCAGTGAACGTGCACGTCCACGCCATAACAATTCCCGGAGCTCAGCATGGCATCACCCCTGCCAGGCACGGCACGGGAATCCAACAACTTGAAGCACTCGAAGGCAGCTCTTCCAGTGCGCCGCAACAACCTAAGTGAGCCTTCGGTCATTTCGAACGAAGCGGCACCAGGATTCTGGCCACACTGCCAGCACGGCCTCACGCAATTTCCGTCGCTAAACTGCGTATCCAAACATATTGCACACGCTTCACTGCAGACCTTGAAGATTCCGATGGTCAACGAGAGCACAGAAACGTCGCCTTAAAATTTACTTGCGGTATCGGAATCAATCCGAGGTCCGAGCAACGAAGGGCCGATTGTCTCCTTTCGTGGCGGTATCCCCGTCGGTCACCAGCGAAATGCACACCGTTCCTCCTTCTGTTCACGTTATACCTACGTCCGACACCACGCTGAACTCTGAAGTCGCTTTCGACCGGCCCTTATATGACGGCTTCCGCGTCTGAAATCAACTCGCCGACACGAACGACAACAAACTACGCATCCGACAAGCTCCGGCCCAGCTGCGGACCAGCCGCTGCGCAGGCGCTGCATCTTTCCTGTGACGTCACGTATTTGGTTCGAGTCATGTGACGAGTGGTCAAATTTGCGTACAATGGCAGCCGCCTTGTGGGGGTCACCTTGAGTGCAGACCGGAACCCCGGTTTATCGCTCTAAGCCCACTCTACCTCGTTGACTCGCTTATTGCTTGGATAGACTCATCCCTACGGCTGAAGTCCTTTGATCGGGCGGCAGCATGCGCCACCTAGCCGGGTAGGCGCTATAGATTGTGCGGACCCGCGAACTGGAAATCATCTGCAACTCGAACAAACACGCTCGCCTCGCACAAACCGCCGGACGGCACCAAAAAAAGAGAACCGCCTTTGAATTCGCGTCGGAGCGGGCTGACACCGTCACTCCTACGACTTGGCACAATCGCGCTGCACGTCACGAATCGCGAATAGACAAATTGGATAAGTGGGGCCCTAGTAGCGCGGTATCCATTACGTCTTCTGTAGGTTTTGAGGCACCACCTTCTCTTTCGAGCAGTAGTTGCCCAACGTCGTCAAGCTATCCACCCCCTTTCTCTTTTCTCAAGAAAAAAAAAACGAAAATAAAAGCAGACATAAAAATTTTATATAACGGGCCTGGTTACCGGGACCGGGTTCATCGAGGTCGCCCAGCATAAGAATGCCGATCTGGGACCTCAGTGGTTCGGATTCAGGTTTTGCCCCGCTGCGGCTCACAGGCCGCGCCGAGTTCGGACGCCAGTCGAAAGATCACTGTCAAGGCATTTTCGAGAGCTTGCCAAAGGTGCATGATAGAGCACCTAAACAAACAACGCTATTGGTGTCCCATTCCTCGGCCATCTTGTGTGCGCCGCCATATTGGCACTTAGTGCAGAGCGTGCGCAATCGGCGATTGCTACGATTCGAAGAGGCGACTTCCGGGGCGTAGGATATGGCGTCAGAAATCTCAGGCAATGTCGTTTGGTGCTTTAAAGTAGTCTGCCTTAATATTTCCAGGGGACGGTGAGTCGCTCTTTCGAATATAGAATAAGGTTTGAGATAACTGGCAACCATGCATTCTAAGCTCAAAGACGACTAAAATGTCGCTTTCCATGACGCATAGCTTATGTAGCCTCATTCAGTATAGCTCTAAAGCCGCAGTTATTCTATTTTTTTTTTCTTCCAACTGGCATTTAATTTTTTTTTAAGTTTTTATTTTTTTGTCGGTAAATTTACCTTATCCATTTTTTTTAATTGGCTTTAAGTATGCAATGAAAACGAAGAATCAGACAGGACTAACTTTGATTTGACATGTTTTTTTATACCCACCCCAAACTTAAAGTCTCCTCAAACGTGCTACAAAAGACACGATGTTTGTTGTATAAATATATGGCGGCGCCCACAGAAAGCAAAGCAAAAGGTCTGGAAATGGAGTGCCGACATTTTAATATTTTGTGGCTCTAGAATACGTCTTGACACTTGAGCGATCGTGCCATAAAAAATAAATAAACGTCAGTGTCACACTCTCTGCGTCTGAATGTCCGGTAACAGAACGCCACTTAAAAAAATGAACGTTACGTGTTTTTTTTTCTTTTTTTTCTTTTCTGATTTCTATCTTTTATAGTTTATACAGTAATAATGGAAATAGAAGATCAGTCTTCGCACGCCTCAAGCGACAGGACGCGGTTCTTAGCCCCAATAGCATAACAACCTTCCCGGCGTTTAGATTATGTCTAGGCTGCTATTTTTCCTTTGTTACGTGCGAGCTAGGTGTTTTCGATCACTCCTTATCGGTGCAATCAGATACCTTTCCTATTGACTCCGTGATTACACGTGCTATGAGGACGCCGCATTAAGTACACCGAAAGGTGTCGCGTGTTTTTGCGTACGCCGTCTCCAAAACTCCGAGATAAGGCCTCCTCTTTCATCGCGCATAGGAAACCTGTTTTCGAGGCAAATATACCGAATATTTCAGCGAAAGACTTAAAAAACAAAAACACACACACTAATAATAGGGTGGTTCGGAAGTAAGTAACACTTTCCGGGAGCAAACTGCCAGCCACACCACCTCGAAAATTGAGAGAAAAAAAATCATGATCCATTCCACTCGTTGAAGGTGGATGACCAGGAAAGCTGTATAGCACACGACACAGAAGTGACACAAAATTTCTGAAAAAAGGTACGAACACATTTATTCTCTTGATCGCTGGTTATCCCTCAAGTGCAAGTGTTCCCCCACAACACTTGCAGCGCACGAGTCTGCTTTGCAGGATCCCACACATTGCCGATGTTGGTAAAGTCGTTGTCCAACCGCAGCCGATCACACACCCTACAGCTACACCCAAACTGTCTGTCCGGAAAGTCCCTTTTGAATTTAGCGTATGCTCCATTAAGGTTGCCCAATTTAGCAGCATATGGTACCGGCGTCTTTGTAGTGTGTTCTCCGCCCCGCGACGTCCGTCGTCTTGTATACGGTTTGCGGCATGCGCTTGGCGTTTTGTCCACGATCTTCATCGGTGGTGTTTGCTGTCCACCGCCGCCGCTGACATTCTCGTTGCCGTTCCCGCCGTTGCTCTTTCGAAGGCGCGTTGCTCTTCGGGAGTTCGCGACTATACGCGGCCCCCCATTACGACGAGAGAAGTGAAATTGAAGATAGAGAACCGCAACTTGTCTTTCTGTTTTTTTTTTAATATATATATATATACATTCGCGTGGACGACTATCGCCGCCCCGAGGAGCCGGAGGAAACTAGACACGCGCGACCTGACCACCATCCCGGGGAGCGGAAGGAAACTAGGCATGCGAGCGCTCGGAACGACGACAAAGAGAGGGTGGATTAGCCCTTTCTATTGCTTCGCTGTAGAAAGGGCTAATCACGTGAACAATTAATTAACATGTACTAACCCACCTTTTAATTAGCGAATATACATAAACATATCTTTCCAATTAATAGCCTGCTGAGCGCCATTTTAAAACGACTACATTCTTACATACGTCCTTACATTCTATACGAGGGAGACGAGGGGTAGCCTCGTGTCTCGGCCATGGGGGGGGGGGGGGGGCACGACAGCTAGGGTTTTCGACTATGTCGTTTAACCAGCTCGCCTGCACTCTTTCCCTTCTGACAGGCGTTTGAATTGAGCGTTTTTTGTGGAACGCCTCAAAATGCTGCACCAGCCTTACATCTTTCTGAAATGAGTTGATCCAAGGGTTTTGGATGATGCACAGCAGGTTTCTAATTGGGGCCATACACGTTTTTTTCGCAAGTTAAAGACTTAGTTACGCTTTAGTTAATTGTGCAGCAAATGAATATATATATATATATATATATATATCAGTACAATCTCGATAAACGGAACCTCAAGGGACCAGGAAAATCTGTTCCATTTATCAGGAGTTTCATTTACTGAGAGTATGTGGTGTAGGTACACTAAAAATGTTGAAGGCCAGCTTAAATGCTGTTTCCACAAGTGCACAATTTGTAAACACCAGCAAGTGAATGTAGAAGGCAAAATAATGACAAAAACACCAAATTGCTGCTTTTGTATATTCACACAAACCGTGTAAAAACGTTGAAGCAATATTCATGTTCTCCATTTCCATCTTCCCCTGCTCTCCAGGGCATCTAAAAACAATCACTAACTGAGTAGGAAAAAACGAGGAGATCTTGGTTTGTTTAAGATCCAGCAACCTCTTCTTTCGAAAGACATCGTCCGGTGACGGGAAGGTTCTCACTCCGGGCTCTTATTAGCCACAACACCAAGCACTTCTCAAGCTCTTCGTGTTCGGGGAGTCGCAGCCTCATCCTCTTTGGTCCGAATTGCGTACTGCTGAACGCACTCCGCAGCTATTCCTTGTCGTGAAGAATCCTTGTCAGGCTACTTTTGGGAATGGCATACATCGTTGCAAGCGCCGTTTTCGTGAAGCAACCGCTTTCGAAATCAGTAATGCATGACTTCGATCTTTTTTTCTAACGTGAGCGCACGGTGTTGTCGCTTCGTGGCCGCCATCGCAGAAAATAGGACACTAGGCCTAAGATGCGAGCAGAACTGCAGAAGCCTTGTTGAGCCAAGCCTACCCAACATAGCCACCTATGAGTAAAAAATTAGAAAAGAAAACTCCCCAAACCATGCGTACATGCTAATTTTGGGAAATAAAGCTAATAAGTATTAAGAACGTTTTTAATACTGTTTTATTACTCAAGAGTTATTTTCTCTTTTCTGCGATAGCGAAAAATATGCCGGCGACAAAGTTTCGTTCTCGGTTCCGTTTACCCGAAGGCGCGAGAATTTGAGTTCCGATTAACGGGATTACTTTTACATTGCATGAATACAAAACCAAACAACTCCGAGATAGCTGTTTCGTTTAAAGGGGGACTCAAGCGGTTTTTGGGGAAGCTACTTTTTGGTGCGATGGCGTTAAGGAAGTGTCAGTGAATGAGTATCTTCAGTTTTAAAAGGCAGAACCGCCTATTAATCACGCAGGAATAAAATACGTGCGGACTCTTTCCTGTACTTGCGAGGACCAATGAAATTATCGTATGTTTGAAAATTTTGGCGGCCTTTGTAAAGTTTCGCTAAAGAAACAATTTTCAGTTTATTTAAATATGTTGTGCATGATAATTTCACAAGACGTAAAATAGTTCTAGTTTAGAATACGCGATACTGCAATTATCGTTTCACAAACAAGGGACTACGTTTTCTCCTTGCCGTCCTCCGCGGGGGTGAATTTCCCGTTCCCCCGGGATGCGCGGAAGCGCACGTATCTGCGCGCACATGGCGTCGGTGTTGATCATCGACGTGGACGGCGTGGTGAAAGCTCATCGTTCCGCGTAAAAGCGCTATCCTTGACTGTGAATTTTCGTCGTGTGTCGTTATGATAACCCAGCACGTACTAGAAGGGAAGACCCACCTACTCGTGCGGCGATGCCGTGGCGGCACTCTCAAGACAGCAGAAACGCCCGTGCCGTCGTGTTTGTTTACTTCGACTACAGTGGTGCTTTCTAAGCATTTGTGTCCTCGAACATCGCCCGGATTTCTTATTTGGCGCATTTCATGCGTGTGCTCAAGTTCAAGGTATTACTGGCGCGTACCGTATAAAGGACGCGAAGTTTCACGCGTTTTCATCACCGGAGAAAAGTTATTAGTGTTAGCAATCCTGAACGCTCGCAACGTCTATCTGATCACGAAATCATATTTCTACGTTGCTATATCGCTGCTAAGATTACATTGTCTTTTATAATCGTAGAAAATGCGTGTGGCGATATTTGTACTATTGCAATGTCGTGTATAGAGTCGTGATCGTCCAAGACGGCGTACGGCATCTTTTTATTTTCTTTTTTTCATCCACTGTACCCTGCAAGCCTATCAAGAAAAATCAATAATAAAGCTTTAGGCTATAGAAAACTGTCTGTCTCTATTCTGTTACGGCATTGAGTAGCAGTGCGTCCCCTTTTTAGAGGGGCCGCTGAAACAGCTGACGGCGACCCGCTGTGCTTGTAGTAATTTCAGGTGTGTACGCGCGGCGCAGAGCTGTCGTTCCGGTCGCTCCGGTTGCAACGGACGCAGTCGTAGGTACGCGCTCGTTGCACATGTCTGAACCAGCCTTCCCCCGTCCTCCCGAGGCGAAAGTCAACGTGGCGACATCGTTTGACATCACGTAACAGAGGTAACGCTGCGATGTCAAACGTTGGTTTGGTTACGACTTGCCCCAACCGCAAATCGAAGAACGCCCGAAAAGGTCTGCGTTTCATCGTCCTCGGAACCCGAACAGGACTCCGAAGCGCTGCTATCGTCCACATCGCACGTCGGAGTGGCGTCATAGGAAATCATCCCCAGGTCGGCTGTCCGCCGAAGAATTTCAACCTCCAACGGCATCAGATCCTCGAGCGTAGAGAACGCCGCCATGATCGAAGCTCGAATGTCAAAGAGGTTCGGCCGATGCGGCTACCTCGGGATCACTGCGCGACGGAACGTCGTCCAACGCCATTGGCCCGAGATACTTTTGATAAGCGTGCGAGGACCAATGAGAGTGGTTTCGTTTTCGGATGGATCCGAGGTTTGGCGGCCTTCAATTACATTTTATTAAAGAAATAATCACCGTATGACTATACTATTTGGTTTTTAGGGATACTTGGGGCGTCTAAATTCAGCTGTCATCATCAAAACACGAACTCAAAAACCACTTGAGTGTCCCTTTAAGCAACAATTCCGTTTAAGCGATTTCCGTTTAACGAGATTCTACTGAATATATATATATATATATATATATATATATATATATATATATATATATATATATATATATATATATGCAGGGTTCTCCCCAGGAATTACTGAGGGGTGGACATTACCAGGGGGGAGGGGAGGGGGAGAAGTAGTGCGCGTTTGTCCTTTTTTTTTGAGGGGGGGGGGGGGGGGGGGGGTGTCGTGTTTGCTTGTCGTTATTGCCCCCGGACACTGCCGGCGGCGCGCCGCTGAGATAGAGAGAGAAAAAAGAAAAGAAAAAAGAAACACGCCGAGCGCCCGCACTCTTTGTTTGAAGCAGTGTGGCAGTGGAGGCAGTGAGCGATGCGATAGCCAACGATAACGGGGCGGTGCGTGGACCTGCTGAGTATGACGGCGACGGTCTGCAGCCATGTGCGCAGGCAAAATCGCATCGTCATCCCGCAACGTACAGAAAAAAAAATCGAGCGGTGGGTGGTCGGTTGGAGCGGTGGGCGGCCAGTCGGAGCGGTGGGCGGCAAAGCCACTGCCGTCACCGTGGGGAGAACCCTGATATATATATATATATATATATATATATATATATATATATATATATATATATATATATACTATATGACGTATTGTTGTGGCTGGACAGTTTGTTCCCCGGATGCCGTCTCTTTTTTCCCAGCCAGCCTATTTTTTTTCCCGATCTCTAAAAGTCTTCGTTGAAATACCCACTTAAAAAGAAATTCGAAGTTGCGACGGTGTAAACAAACTACGTCACCACCTCAGCGTACGACAAAAAACAACAACTAGTTTTACACGTTCTCGCGACAACACGATAAGAATGTTTTATTGAGCCAAACCAGACTCACGGCACATTTATTTCCTTCTTACATTGCGACTACAGCCTTTCAAATAAACGATACCAGCAACACCACAACAAAGAAAAAAAAAGGTATTTGAAAGAACAAAACGAAATGCTCAGTTTCTTTGGAATGTCCCGCAAATGAACTGCCTGGTTAGCCGAGGCTCAGCCCGCTGTGCTGCGCTCAGAGTGCACCCAATCACATTGCACACTAACCACCACTTCGTGCGACTTCACGGAGTCATGGGACGTCATGGGTGTCGCATGACTTCGCAGTGTCGATCGCGATGTTATGGCGTCACCCCAAGTAATGGCATCATGTGCGGTAACATCACGATGTCACGTCATGGCGTCACGTGACGTCAAGTAACACAGCAACGCTAAGCGGAGAAGTTTCCCGGTCACGACGACACCGCGGGAAAAGCACGCAAAAATCCGCCGTCAAAACTCGCCGAAAAAAAAAACGACTTCCAGCGTAAAAAACAAAAAACAAACAAACAAAACTCTCAATCAAAGCTGAACTTCAAAACTACACACATCACTAAGAACGCTGCACTTCGTGATCAAACTCCGAGTTCAGCGTCGGTACGCCAAACTCGGTTCCGCAACCACACTCGGAACCGGGTCAAAGTCGCTGCTCGTACGCGCTACCCCTTCGTTCCACATAGCTTCTTGTCAGAGCGTGAGTAGCCTATTGTATACCATGACACAAAAACATGGCGGAACTTCTGACCAGGTTGCATGCGCCAAGTACGTGCGGCGAATCGTTCTCGTTTCTTACTCCGGGCTGCTTAAAGAGAGCTCCCGGGTCGCGCTCGTGAAAACGGGCGGTGTATAGCCCGACCTTGACCAAATGGCCACTCTGCCCTTCCCCCGATTTGTTTTCACCTTCAAGTTGGCAGCCGTTGCCGCACAAACGAGAGAGCTATTGTCTGCTCCAGCTTAGAGACGGGCCCGCGTTTGCCGACGCAATGCCGTCGGAACCTAGAGTCGGCGCCTGCGGACTTGCTCGGTATAAATATAGTCGAACACGATATTTATTTTACTCGACCCATCTGTCTCATTATCCTAGTCTGTTTAGTATGGAAAACGCGAAAGACGGCATCCAGAACCTTCCTCGTCTGCCGCGCGGAACAGTGCAGAAACCAGTTCATGCCGACGGAACTCTTCGCCCCTCGATACTGTGGCGGCCGCAAACTTCGTTTGTCTTGGAACAGATTGGAATCCCCTCTCTCTCTTTCCTTCTCTCTGCCTCTCTCCCTTTGTCTCGGGAAAAAAACGATCGGTTCCTATTCTTCGTAATCGAGTTGTGGAGAAAGGAATCACCTGCTCGCATTAGAACTTGGACGCTTTAGTGTAAGCAACACCTTCTGTAGATAGAGTTACAGGGCAGAAAATTGATCGTCAAGGCAAATTTGTATAAACTACATGGGCGATTAAGTATGAATGCGATAGCATTTATCGTTGCACGCTGCCAAATTTAGCGGGGGAAACTGCATCGGTACATTTGTTGTGACGTCAATTTTTCCGCTAAATTGAGCGGAGAAACACTCCGCTAAATTTACAGTCGTCCTCTAGGACGACTGTAAATCCTTGTCGTCCTTGATATCACCCTAGAGGTCGTCCTTGAAGTCGTCCTAGACGTAGTTCTTAACGGCGTCCTCTCAGACGACGTCAAAAGCGACCTCTAGGACGACCTCCAGGATAATCTCAAGGACGACCTCTAGGACGACATCAAGAACGACGTCTAGGAGGACCTGTAGGACGACGTCAAGGTCGTCAGCTGCTTCGAAGAGGGTGCGAATGTGAAGGAGTGCGTAGTAACGCTCCGCAGTACGCGCAGCGCAATGGGGAGCGAACACAGTGATCTGAAATGGTCTACTGCGCACACCTACTGCACATTAGGTGAAAAAGATACCAGGTAGAGGGAACTTCGTGATGAGTAGCTAAAATTAAGCACTCCGGCATTGAAAGCCGGAGTGCCTAATTGTCGACGTCCCTTACTGAGGGCTAGCGTGGGTCACATCTTGGACAAGAGTGCTGAGTCGGCGTGCGGCTGAGACTCGGGCTTTAACTGAACCCGAGTTCCAGCCGAGGGCTGACGTATAGCGCTCCTGTCCAATGTATGCCACACGAGCTGGAGCTCAAGCTGCTGGCTCAAGGTGGCCTGAGGTAGTAGGCGAGTGTTGGCGCGCGCAGCCGGCTACCGAATCGCGAGGCGTATAGCACCCCATGTGATCTCACGATGTCAGGGGTACAGGATAAATATACAGAATAAATTTAACCAGATGAGGATCGGTGCAAAGCATCAAAACCCAAACCATAACGCACGCATACTGCATGCACGGCCTATCCTTTGTTCCTCGCTTCATCAGAATGACCAAGACAAGTTTAATTATTTTTTATAGTCAACACTAGGGCACAAAATTTCTTTCATCCCGCCCGGGGTACGAAGAAAAAATCCGCATCGTCACCAACCACAGTGCTCGGGATGTGTTGCCAAGGCCCCACGGAAGAGCCCCAACAAAAAACAATAGGCCGACAGCAGTTCGCGAACTCTCACTACAATGTCTGCGTTCGCGTTGCCATTTGCGAGGATGCCAACTATTTATATCGGCCGATCGTCGCCCCAAACGATAATTTTCCCACGAGACGCTCCCCCGGCACGCCCTCACCGCCGCCGGGGGAGGATTCGAGAGACTATTTTCGAAAGGGGAAGCCGCAGAATTAGGGCCAGCGAATCAAAAGGGGCGACAACATTTCAGAGACATCACGGACCGTCCGATGGCTTTCCCCCCACTCCACGGTTCGTTTTCGAAATTCCTCGACCTCTTTAGTAATTACGATTACGGGACCTCCGGCAGCAAAGACACGCGCGACAACCTCGAAAGGGAACGCAACTTGACAAAAACCAAAAACCAAAATGAAAACTCCAATGCCAGTCTATTTTTGGGGACGCCAGGATTTCCGTAGTCTTAACGACAGGCAGCTAGCGAAAAACAAAAAAAAAGAAAGAAAGAAAGCAGACAGAGAACAGCCGTTGCAGACGCCCTCTCGTGCAGCGACGCGCTTTCTGGCGCACGCGGAAACGCAGCCCTATCTAAATCCTGGGCAGAGCCGCAGTGACTGTACGTGAGGGCCGGTCTTCATGACGGCCGGCGGGCTGCTCCTCGCTCGCAGTGGTTTCCTCGTGCCGCGAACCCTGGGAGGGATGCGCCTTGACCAAAAGCCGCGGAGGCTTTCCTCCCAAGGACCAAGTCGGAAAGATAGCAGATATACGGCTCATTAGTTATCTTCAAGCTCCTTGTATGCGTCTCGCTAAACACCTGTTCACACATACGGCGCAGCGCCGCGTCGGCGCTCAACACGGTGGAACAGCACGTCGGCGATAAGTCACGTGCAAGTATAGAGCTGCATCAGAGCCGTTTTCCAGCGCCTATGCGGCGCCGCGCTATATGTGTGTGAACCGACCTTCAGTGGGGAATATTTAATTTATAGTCGCCGTCACACTGCCCATATACATCACACAAAAGACGGTGTCCGCAGACTGTAGTTTTGTACGGTCTACGAGCAGTGTCCCCGAGGCTTATTGGTTTGTGCGTTCGTGCCTTCGAGCGTTATTTCCCGTGCTCGTATAGCGTGGCCTCGTAATGTTTCAGAGGCGCACGGTGCTCTGTACCCATGGCATGCTGACGTTATGCTGCTGCGGAGGCGTTGCTGTGAGCACGGCGCAAGCGCAGACGCTTCAACTCGCGACAATCGGGTTTTCTGCGCAAGCGCGGTTCCCACACTTATATTGTTGACAAACGAGGGCTTTGTTTGTAAACAGCATGTGAGCCTACGACAGCCTGCGCCGTGCTTAAAATAATAATAATAAAAAAACCAAGCGAGTACCACTGCTTTTCGCCACAGGTTTCTCAACGGTCGATTGTCTCGGTCAGTTAGATGGAATTGCGCGGTCGTCGGAAGTGAGATCGTTCTCCCGCGCATGCTCGGAGAAAACCTCCACTTTTTGTTTGCCAAACAACGACGGGCCACCTTGACCTTCTGAAGCCACGAAGCAGACAGGCCGTGGACACTGGCTGTTAATATACACGCGTTCAGTAGCCTCGAAGACAGTATACACGAACTCATCTCTGTTACGTCACGGCGCGGTGGTGGCGCGTCGGTCGCACTTCCGGTCTGGGGCTGTGGGCGGAAGGCCCCATGTGAGGCGTGTATTCCTGCGTTGTTTTGAAAGGAACCTGACGAAAACATGCCTTTTCGTCAAACCGCCGCGACTGGGGCTGTGCCAAAAGAGTCGAGAAAGGTTTGAAGATCAGTTTTCATGTTCTCGGTTCGTCCGAGAACATGGATATGTGGTAAACCAGCCGCCGCCGGACCACAATTGCTTGGGCGGGAAGCACTTTGGGTTGAATTCACGGATACTTGTGGTCATCAGATTTATTTGTTTTGTTCCAACATGAACGCCGGAAAACCCTCAAGTTGTACGGCCCACCTGCGGACTACGTTCAGCGCGTCTTGAAGTTCGAACGGCCGTCTGATCGTTCGAACTGTCGTCTGCTCTTTCAAACGCTTCTGCTTGTCGTCTGCTCTTTTAGACGACACCGGCCCGTAGACCAAATGTTGGCCCGGTACTTGCGTTAAGAAGTAAGTGCAGGCCTCAAAAGACTTAGGTTTGAAGGTTGGTAAGCAGGCTCGACGTAAACAGTAGATACAATGAGATGTTGATTATTGTTACCAGCGGCCATCACCGACTTGTTATGCCTGATTCACTTCGTCCGATTCTGCTTGCGATTTTCAGTATCGACGTCGACCACCTCAGCTGCGGTTCACGCTTTTGCAGCCCGAGCGACGTCGCGACTGAAAATTGCGAGCGAAATCTCATCATGTGAATCAGGCTTTAGCGTACATTCTGCGGCGTCCACGCGGAATGAATCGCCGCATGTCAGATTATTCACGCGAAGTTTTGCGGTGTAACGAGCTTCGCTGATTTCGCTGACGCCGCTCATGTAGTCAGACATTGTCAGGAAGACGTAAAATCAACAATTCGAAAGCGATAAAGGGCAGGGGGACTCACACCGACGCCGATAACATCGCATTTCAATGGTTTGTTTATGGGCGACGGCGAGCTTGTTGCCCACACCCCATCGCGCATGCGCGGCGCCGGTGGCGTCCGCTAGGGCTCGGCGCTCCGGTTTGTTTGTAAACATGAGTTGGTGTATACGGTGGCCCAACAGTGGCGGCCATCGAAGGACGTCCCATCGGCTGCCATTGTGCTGGCATTGCTGCTAAGCGCGTACCATCTGCAGCGGACATTTTGCGCCACCGAGCTTGGTTCTTCTCGGCGAGAAGAGGTAGGATTGACCGCCTGCATCGTGTGATGACGTACAGTGAAAGCCACGTGTTCAAAATGTCGGCTTCCGATTGCAGGTTAGGGGCTAGCTCCCCCGAGATGACGGGGGAAAAAGAGCAGCCACGAAAGAGATATTAAATTAAGGACACGAGGAAATCTTTATTTGGCCGCCGCTACCGCTGAGACAAAAGTGTGACCGTGTGGGAAGGAGAACAGTTCAGTGCAAAGGTAAGGGGGGAGGGGGCGAACAAGAAAGAGAAAAAAAAAGGGGGGGGGCGAGAGAGGGAATGGAAGTGGACAGCTCCCTCAAGCGGCGCCGTTGCCGCGGCTTGCTAACGGGGGGAGGAGGGGGAGAGGAATGTCCCAGAAGTAGAGCAGAGCGTTTTCTCTCTAATCGCCAATCTGCATCGAAGCCGCTCGACCGCTCCCGGAGGCGACGCCGCAGAGAGAGAAACGCGGTCGAACGAGCTCGCTCTCGACGTCGACGGCTGCTGCACGATCGACGCGACGACTTCACACACACACACACAGGCGCGCGGGAGAAAACGCACGCGCCCGTGCTCGATCGCGTGGGAGAGCGCGCGCGACGCTTCTCAAGACACGCCGTAGTCGCACGGGAGCCGCGCACACCGTTACACCTAAGCCGACAGTGTTGTGGAAGCTACGTGCTCGTTGGTACCAGTGACGCTTCTGTATATCTTTCACCACCTGACCACACGGGAGGTTAGTCAGCCCCAAAACGTGTCTCGTGTCTCCGCTATGGACGAGAAATAGAGCCAGTAGCGTAATACTGAAAGCCCGCGAGGTCTTTAGCCTCCATCGAGCAGTTGAAATTACATGAACGCACGCCGGTACGATGCCTATCTAGATTTGTAAATGGCAGGGGTGGGGCTTGAGCCCAGGATCTCTGACAGGGGTGTATTCAGGATTTTCAATATGGGGGGGGGGGGGGGCGATACAAATTTGTGGGAGGGCTCCGGGGCTTTGTACATTAAAGGGTTCGTGTACTTTTGTGTATGAAAATCTGGGTGGATATTTGATTCAGCCTTGGGGGAGGGGTCAGGGGGCGGTAGTGCTGGGGGTGGGGGTGTATACATCACTGAGTCCTATGTTCTGCAGGGCGAGTTTTTTTATTGAGCTGCGTTTTCGTTTCTTTGAGCTGCGGTGCGTTTACACTATCCGCTACAGACCCCCCCCCCTTCCCCCTTCATCAAAAAGGGGAGGCGTTGATTGGCCCGGCGAGCGCGTAGCTTCCATGGCACTGTCAGCTTAAGGGGGTGAAAGAAGTTGACCTTGATGCGAAGCGCGGTGTGCGTCTGCGCCCAAAGGCTGTGGGATGAAGAGAGTTTGTGCTCTGTCTGGGGCCCAACTTTGGCGGAGGGGCACTTTCTGGGACGACGATAACGGCGCGAGATGAGCGAGATGAGCGCGCTTATCTCGATTAGCCGCGCGGGGGATGGGAAAGGAAAAGACGGCGACTTTCGGTGCGTTCGGCTATAAACACACGACGGCGAGGAACGAGGGGAGGGTACCTAGAGATAAATAGGGGGGGGGGGGGGGAGAAGAAGGGTAAAATAGGCTTGCTTGGTAATGCAGAAACGAGAGTTCGTACATAGACGTATACACGACGCGAACCAGATCTCCGTGCGCCTATTTATTTCGCGCATTTCGAAGCAGTTGCTTTTTTTCTCATTTTTCTTATTCTTTATCAGCGTAATACGAGGCATTCGGAAACGTTGCTGCTCTAGACCCCGTTTCAGAATCAACGGTCTCAGCTAGTCAATCAGTGCGTCGGAGTAAAACACGTGACAACCTGCCGTCCGAGGACACCAACACCACGTAGAATAATCTAAGCCTGGGATCAGCCTCCTTGAACCTCACAAAACATAATCACACTAGAATGACGCCAACTAAAAAGAAAAAAAGATCTGAACCCGAGTTAGATTAACATTACGTAGAACAGTCAAAAGACTGTGCGCTGGAATTTTGACATCATCACAATGAGATCGAGCGAGGACACAGACTGGAAACAAGTGCTACGTCAGTGTTCGGCTGCGCCTCGTGTCCAATCAACGCGTCGAAGAGAAATCGACAATGGGCTCGGGGTCCGACTGTTGAGTTAGTGCCGTCCGATTGTGATGCCGTTTTATGGAGAAAGAGAAGAACGTTCTCCGGCCTGACTATTCTAGCTGGCGATTTTTCCAACGCTGAGCGTCCTTCGACGCACTGATTGGACACAGGCTCCAGCAAACACCGATGGCCCCAGCAGACGCCGATGGCCCCAGCACACACCGATCGACCCAGAATGACACCATATTACGCCAGCAGGACACCGACAAACACCGATGGCCCCAGAAGTCAGCAATGACCCCAGCACACACCGATGGCCCCAGAAGACAGCAATGGCCCCAGCACACACCGATGGCCCCAGCAGGACATCAACAGACACCGATGGCCCCAGAGGACACCAATGGCTCCAGCAGACACCAATGGCCCCAGCAGACACCGATGGCCCCAGAAGACACTGATGGCCCGAGCGGACTCCGATGGCCCCAACAGAAACCAATGGTCCTGCAGACACAGATGGCCCCACCAGACACCGATGACCCCAGCTGATACCGATGGCCCCAGCAGACATCGATGACACCCATGGGTGTCAGCGCTCGATCTCGCTGTGATGACGTCTAAACGAGTGCACGGGCTTTGACATTTCTATAGGCGGTACCGAGTGCACGCTTCCTGTAAAGTGCCACGTGCTGTTCACGCGTACTTTGGCCCCTGGCAAAGGGCTACGCTAAAACGGAGCAGAGAAATTTCCCGTTCACTTTCCCTTGGTTTACTCTCGCTTTCCTATCTGTAGAGATCTTGGTTCAAACTTACCGTTCGATCTTTTCCTGCTCCCAAAGCACCCTTATCGTTCAATCGAGAACCCATCGTTTTACGCTTCTGTCATTTATCAGGATGCCAACGTCCCCACAAGAGGCGTTACAGTAGAGACAGCGCGAGCCGAAAAATAACGCGTCGATAATTACAAACAGGCCATCGATCACGTACTTATCACAAAAAACAGACGTTTGAATATCATCATATACAGTACAAAAACGTAAGTATAGGAAGCGTCAGGGTAAGTTGCAATGTGGTAAGAAAACAGCCCTTATAATCGGTGCTCCAAATATGTTCATGCTGCGTTGGCGAGTAGGAATGTTTGTTTGCATGTTTAGTAGTGGGATTGGACCACCAACGCTCAGGGAACACGATCCATCGTCCTCAGTCTGGACACTGTTGTCGCATCGCTCGATTATATGAGACCTGTACGAGAGTCGACACGATAATCTCAATGCGTGTACGGGAAGAAAATAAATCGTATGCAAACACGAGCTCAAATGCTAAAAAGGAACGAATAAAAATATCCCGCACATAACTTCCTCGCGGATCCCCGCAGCGAAGACAAGGGGCGAAGGAAGTTAAAAGACAAAAACATATGCAGAAAAAAGAAGCAGCAGGAAAAGGTTCTAGATGCATTCGTGTAGAAAATAGGAAAGAGAACAATTGTTGCCGAATAACTGTCGTGGGCACGTGCCATGCACACATATTTATCTTATCTGCAGCAGCTCCTGAAAGGTTGCTCGGCGAAAGCAGAGCAGGAAAGACAAACGAAAAGGGAAGTGACATTTACCCATTATAAAGAACGCATCCAAGCAACAAGTATCTTACCCACCGCGCGCTTTTTTTCTCGTATTTTTTTTGCAATGTCTTAAAACCTAAATAAGCCTTTTCTTGAGAGAAAGAGGAGACAAGATTTTGCATTTTGTTGTTTAAGTTGTATTTAGGTGACTTTCTACGTCGCTATAATTTTTTTAATCATTTTCACGTGGTTTATGTTTTTATTTGTGCAACGCGGCACTTGCTAGAACAAAATTTACACATTTTGCGGGATAGTCCGCACCACTATCTACATGCGCTGTAAAAAAAGTATAATTTTGTTTTAATTAAAAATAAGAAGAAACAGATAGTGCAGTATTCAGTAGGCAACGATTCGTAGCAACAGCTCATTTCCTTATTTCATACGTACCAGGTGTTTCGCCGAACAACGGCCAAACTATTCCTCTTAAAACTCCGGATTGTGTAGGAAAACGCTTGGTGCTGTATCAGTTATTGTCGAGAGGCATTATAGTGAGGATTTTGATAATTAAGGCTTTAATTAGACTTGGGTGATTCGAGATCCCCCGAGGAAAATATTACAGGGCGCCTTGCGTCGTCTTTTCTAAGTCTCTGAAGTGCGAATAATCTAATGCAGGGGTGGCCAGGCTGACCCGGCCTAAGAGCCGCAAACAAAACCGCGAAACGTCCAAGAGCCGCGGGGGGGGGGGGGGGGGAGGAAGGCAAACTTTTCTGCACAGGAATAAACGAAACTCGAACTACCTCAAGCAGTCCAACTGTACGTAAGGTAGCAGTAGCACAAGACTACCAAACCGCAACCTGTCTTTCGATTTAAAACGTATTGTATTTCTCTTTTTGGGGAAGTGCTCGTGTTACCGGAAGGGAGGCGGGGGAGAGGGGGGGGGGTTAGAGGAGGAAGCCGCGAGCCGCAGTTTAACACGCGAAGAGCCGCATGCGGCTCGCGAGCCGCAGCTTGGCCACCCCTGATCTAATGAATGAGCCGTATCTGGCAAAATGATAACGAAAAGTCTGCAAAACATTGTCGTGAAAACATATTCGAATTCTAAAACGAAATTAAGTTATCAATTCACTATTTCATAATTTAGAAACAACTGGCTCAAGGCCAATGCTCAATAGACCGATCTCACCAGCTAGTTTGAGTACGCCACCGCTGGCGACATGCATCGTGGGAGCTGTAGTCTTTCTGCACGCGCAACAACCCTGCTGGAGGTCTGCGCGAGCAGAGCACGAGGCGGCATGAGCTGTCTCGTGAACTGGCGTCTGCCTCCTACGAACTACAGTTATGGCGGCGTCACGCATGCGTGGAACGCTTGGTGAGATCGGTCTATTAATAAGCGACGGGAACAGCCGAACTGAAACGATGTCTGCAGCAAAGCGATCTTCGACAACTCTGTTGTCCAACATGAAAGAACGTCCAGACTCCCGGACACACTCTAAGAAATGCCTGCGCGTCTACTTGACCGTAAAACACTGGAAGAGCCAATCTCTGTGATCAACGAAATCAATTCAGCGAATGATGAGGCGCAACAGCTGTTTAAACCTCAAAATTAAGCCTGCGCCGTGGCATTACGCAATGCAAGCATGACGCTTTGCATTCTGTAATGTCACAACGCAGATTTCATTTTTAGGTATACACTCTAAAAAAAAAAAAGGTACATTCCTACAACCCTTGTACCATATACGACACCCAAAAACTTTAGTTTAACGTACAGAGCGTTGACTTCGAACCGCCGCCACCAACTTTCACGAGGTGCTTGATAGCCGAGTGGTACAACTTGTTAAAATAGCTAAGGTACGTGTTACTGGCTACAAAAAAAAAGTAATCGGGGTTTTCTTGGCCCTACTGCACAACCTCAGTTTTTCTTTTTTTAGTCTTTGATACGTACTTTAGCTGTTTAATGAGGTGTAAATATCACCGTTCTCAAGGAGCCGTCCGTTCGACGTCAATGCGCTGTATGTCCAACTGAAGTTTTGGGATGTCGTATATGGAACAAGGGCTGTAAGAATATACCTTTTTGTTTTTTTTTGTTTTTTTTAGAAAGTGTAAATTGATGTTTTGACTCATCATTTGCTGAGATGATTTCGTAGATCGCAGAGATTGGCTCCTTTTGCAGTGCCGGTCGACATGTAAGCAGAATTCTAATTTACAAATTAGACCCATTAACAATCAGCACTCTTCTCCGGAACCTTACATCCCTCAGGTTTCGTAGAACAGTTGCGTATACCCGTACCATAATTGTGTCCCAGCTACTGTGGAAGGTCGCTTGCGGCCGCCGACCAAATAGAAAGGGCAAATGATGACCGATCCACCTTTACATTTATCAGTCATCACATTCCAACACAGGAGCCTCGGTAAGAGAGTTCCTGATCGCCACTGCCAAAATCGAGCAATCACACCATCTCAACTTTGCCACATCAACGACAGCAGAGTTATACCCCTGTCACACGGGCATGCGCCTTATCCGCAGTTAACTCAACTTTAACTGCTGTTACGCGGCACCCCAGTTACCGCACTATATTCTCGGATGGCTATTTCAGAAGAAGTGAAGAGCACCACTGTTTTGGTGGGTACTCAAGATGCTCAAGCGCACGTGCGCCCGTGGCTTTGACTGCGTAGCCACAAAATGTTGTCCGCAAGTATTGTGTGCCAACTGTGGCTTAGCGTAACTGCAGTTAAGTGTGCCCGTGTTACAAGGGTATATAGTAGGACGCTAATCCGCCTCCATTGGGTTAGATTTCCAGGCATCGGCCGCTGACCAAAACGGACGAAGGATCTGCAGCTCATCTTCAACAGCTTACGGCAAGGGGGCCCGGTCGGTGGCCGAGTGGGCGAGCGCACACCAGCTCGGAGCACGTGGAGCGAAAGCTCGCGCTGCAGAACCCATAATATGCTGGGTTCAATCCCCATCCCTGCCCAAGAAGGCACTTCTAAAACAAGTGTTAGAACAGCAACTCACGGGAGTGATGACTCCGCTCCAAGAAGGCCTCGATTACTACTTGCTAAGTTATCGAAACCCACCTAACGGTGTCACGGGAAAAACACAGGCTGAGTTGTTTTTGAAGTGGCAGCCGCGTGTAAAACTAGCCCTACTAAAACCTAACTTTGTTTCTGACATGCGAGAGAAACAAGTCTCGGTAAAAGAACGAGATCTTTCACAAGCAGCACACCGTTTTTTTACGGTTCATGACTTGGTTTTTGTCAAAACGGTGAGGGGGGAAGAAGTGTCTGGGAATGACAAATTTGTTGTGCGAAATGTTAACCCAGTGACGTATTTAGTAAGGGTTATGCAGGTTCACGCGCTGCCAACCACATTCGCGTTCGTTCTGATTGCATCTCGAACCCTGAAAGTGCAGCGCCTGACTGTGCAAGACCGGCCGAGAACAATGCAATGGAGACTTCTCAAATGCCACTAATGGTGGCAGTTCCACCCCAAGACAAGCATAGTGACAAGAGAGCAACACCCCAACCGGAACCCCGCCGAGTGCAAAAGCCGCGTTGCATTCGACAACGCCGAGCAACCAGACAGAGGCATCAACGGACATTGTTGTGCGAAGGAGCGAACGTTCACGTCGGCCATCCGAGCGTTTTGTGTCCGACAGTTTCCGGAAGTGACGGGTTGGGAATTGTAGGGGAGGAATGTGATAACGTGGCCTCGAATCTGCAATGTCATGCCACGTGGTCTGCAGATACCTGATAACAGCTACGAGTTCCCACACTGCAATTTACCACACTAAGATGCATATTAATGCAATTATGAAACACATTTAAAAAAATATAGATCTAAACGTACTTCAGGTGCATGTTAACACATTTTGGAATAGATTTTAGTGCATATAGAATATATTTTCTTGCATACTTTTAGTGAATCGGGAAAAATATATTCGAAATGTATTTTCGATATGTCATATCAAATGCGGAGAACAAATACCCTTATCCTATACTACAAATCCTGAAACCCGGAACCCCCCACCCCCACTCAAAGAAGGTTAGCACAGTATGCACAGGAA